>APFE031254925.1:57971-156620 GCA_000404065.3 Pinus taeda | reverse complement strand
TTGTTCATTATGTGCTACAAGCAAGCCTAGTAATAGGAAGCTTGGCTTGTATACTCCTTTGCCGGTACCTTCTAGACGATGGGAGAGCATCTCTATGGATTTTGTAGCAGGTTTGCCAAAATCTAGAAAGAAGCATGATTATTTATATGTAGTAGTTGATCGTTTCAGCAAAATGTGTATACTTATGCCTTGTAAGAAAACTATAACTACTAAACAAACTGCTGAATTATTTTTTCATCATGTATGGATTCACTTTGGTTTGCCTACTTCCATTATTAGTGACAGGGATTCCAGATTTGTGGGGAATTTTTGTTCCAACCTATGGGAGATGATGGACACAAAGTTGAAGAAAAGTACTGCTTTCCATCCGCAAACAGATGGATAAACAAAAGTTGTGAACAGAACCATTGTGCACCTCTTGAGATGATATTGCAGCAAGCATCCCAAGCTTTGGGATGAACATTTGCACTACATACAACATGCTTACAACCGTGCCAAACACTCTTCCACAAACACCTCACCGTTTGAAGCTTATTTTGGTTACTTACCAAAATCACCTCTTGATTTCATTCTTGAGAAAGATATTTCCATTGAGGGACATAGTGATATTGACAAAGCTCATCCATTCATTGAAAGAATTCAGCAAATACATCAGCAAATTCAAGAACAGCTTGAGAAGAGTCAAGACAAGTACAAGGAAAGACACGACAAGCATAGAGTCGATCACAAGTTTCAAGAAGGGGATGAGGTATGGTTGTACATTAATAAAAAATGAGCAAGAGAGGGAAAAAGTTGAAGCCTATTCGGTATGTCCATTCAAATCCTCAAGAAGGTTGGAAATAATGCTTTTCAATTAGATTTGCCTTCCTACATGCAAATGTATTCTATTGTTAATGTGGAGAACTTACATTTGTATGAACCTCCTTTGATTGCTGATCATGAAAGTGTTGTTCAGCTGCCATCTATAGAATATTTCTTGCCAGAATTCTTAGATGAGCTGAAAGAAGATACAATCCTTGATAGAAGGACACGCACTTCAAGGAGGGGCAATGTAGATTATGTTTGGGTTGGTATCAAAGGCAGCAAACCAAACAAGGAAAAGTGGATGGAGGTGGACAGAGTGAGGGCACTGTACCCTCACCTCTTTAACAGGTAGTTGAAGGCTTTTGGGGTCCAAAAGCTTCCCAATGGGGAGGCATGATCAGGGGCTCATGTCCCAAGTGTCGTAAAATGCTCAAAAATGAAAGTACTTAGAACTAGTTCAAACTTTAACGACTCAAAAGAGCTTGTCTTCCTGATTTCGGTGCCGCAAACGGTTTGAAAAACGGTCTCCGTATGAGGACGTTATGCCAAAAAGAATAATTGCCCAATAACATTGAAATTTTGAATTTTTTCAAAAAATTTAAAAGAGAATATTCAACAGAATATTCATTGGAATATTCCGTTCTAGGCAACGAATGGCAGGCTGCCACGTGGCAAGCTTGGAAGCTGCAACATGGCCAAGGTGAGATTAACACTTTGGGCGCATGTTTAAAAGTTTCGTCAAATTGTGGTTTGAACCCGCAACTTCATACCTACAAGTGCAAAGCTTTACCAACGCACCAATGGGATCGGACTTGATTTGTTGGGGAAGTAACATTATTAAAAGGTTGTATTGCGTTTGGGCGGGGCCTAAAGGGGGCCAGCCCCCATCACATATGTCCGCAGCCATGGAACCGTGGGCCTTACCATAACCGCTGGTGCCATAAAAAACGGTCACCGCCCTTTGGAATGTGGTCACATTCCCATAAGTCGAGGGTTAAAACGTAAGTTTAACCGCCAGTTCTTAAAGGTGGGCGCGGAATCCTATGCAGAACCGCCCAGTCCAAAATCCCGTTCACATGCACAGCTATGACAAACGGATAACTGGCGGTCAGTTAGCGGCGGAATTGGCGGGCCCGCCATATTTGGCGGGCCTATCTGGACTCTAACTACAGTTAGCTGGAGTGATTCTAGGCCTAATTGGGGGAAAACTTCAATGAGCCATACCTTTGGCTAGGGAAGTCCTTTTTGGACGAATGTTTTTTTGATTTTGACTATTCAGAAGATTTTTAAGTCACTGGCATAGGTTAGAGAGCAATCAAAGGTCGTTTGCAAGCATTTTTGCTCCATTGAAGTTCTAGGAGCCATTAGGGCCCAATGTTGTGAGAGCTGTATAGGGTTGCAGATACCCATTGGAGGAGAACCAGTAGTCATTCCTGACTGATTTGAGCATTCTGAATCCATTTGTATAGTCTATTTCGCCTGTTAAGGCTTTTATTCAGTTGTATATTCATTTTTAGCTTTTAATCAAAATGAGGACATGCCCATTTGGGAGCCTTGGACCCAACAGATGTAGCCCAGGAGGGGTGAACTGCTTTATCAACTTCTTTTGCATCTATGGTTGAGTTATTTTACGGAACAAATTCGTTTTAGTGTGTTAAACAGTAAAAGGAAATAATTCTACTATACTTAAATGGGTCATGAACAACTGAAAATTTCATTTGTTTTTAACTGCAAGACATGTACATCTTTTAAACATGTATGTTACTGAATTGAATACCTTGCAAAACATTAACAAGTAGTTTCTATTTTAGATCACTAAAGCTTTGTGTAATCTGGAGATATTTCCACTTGTATGATAATACAGATATCGGGGTTTCTAGCTGAGTTTTTCCCTAGAGTATTATTCTATGTTCATGTGTGATTGATTTCTCATTCTTTATTATATGTGTTCTATTTGATATTGCTCAAAATCGATTAAGATTCCGCAAAGTTTGTTGTAGAAGTAGATCAAGTATTTTTCTTTAGTATATTGGATTATTAGGTGATCAAAACAAAGAACAATATACAAAGAAGCGAGAAGTTCGAAGTTTGAAGTTCCTGATTATAGAATTCAAATTCTTATCACATCTCAAATTTCACCAATGGTGTTCAACGGTTTGAGACTTGAGTATACTCTTGATGGCAACTTGAATTATATTACATGGAAGGATTGCATGGAAGCGGCATTAGAGGACAATGATTTGAAGGACTTCATTGATCAAGAAGTCCCCAAGATAGTAGCTGCTAATGCCCAAGAATTGGTGGAATAGAATAATGTGTGGCTAGAGCGAGGAGGATTCTTCTAGAGGGAGTTCGAGACCACATAGTCTCAAGTCTCGATGGGAAGGAGAAACCACTTTCAATGTGGAAAACATTGAAGGATCTATATCAAAATAGCATCGATCAGAGGAAGCTGGTGCTAAAAGACAAGCTTCGGAAAATCAAGTATGAAAAGGGCGACATGATCTCTACATATCTAAACAAGCTCACCACCTGCAGGGATGAGCTTGGAAGTGTAGAAATCATGACAGCTGATGATGACATGGTGAGTCTTGCTCTCCTCAATCTTCCTAAGAGTTGACATAGCTACCAAGACTTGGTAAATGGAAGAGATAAACTGCTAGATTGGGAACAACTTTGGTCAGATTTTATGTAGGAGGAGATAAGAAGAAGCACCAGAGATGGATCTTCATCAAGGCAAGATGATGAAGAAAATCTAGCCTTAGCGAGTAAGGTGAGGAAAAGGAAAGGGAAGGTGTCCCATTCCACATCGATTTCTTCCCATGGTGGGAAGAAGATTGACAAATCGAAAGTGAGATGCTTTCATTGTCATGAGGTGGGCCATTATGCTACAAATTGTCCACAGAAGAAATCCAAGAAGGGATCCTCGATGGGATCAGATGGTAAGGCACTAGCCTCATAGTTCGAATTTGATTTCACCCTCATCACATGCATGGTTTCATTGATGGTGGGATGTGTTTGGTACCTGGACAGTGGAGCTTCATTCCACATGACCAGCGAAAAGAGTCTATTCAATACCTTGGAGGATAAGGACTTCCAGATGTGCATAGAGATGGCGATGATGGAAAGTACCATGTTTCAGGTGAAGGTACAATTGTGTTTCAGAGGGAGCATGGAGCTCCTCTCACCTAACTGATGTAAAGTATGTGCCTAGTCTGAAGAAGAACCTTGTGTCCGTCACTATGTTGGAAGATAAAGGCTATGATGTAGTCTTTAGTAAAGGAAAGGAATTTCCTGAGGCATATCGGCATTGGACAGACCAAGAGGATTGGGATTCAAGTTAAGAATCTCTACAAGCTGGAGGTAGATGAATGTGCTACATTGAGTTCCAAAGCAGAGTTTGTACAGAGCCAAGATGTTGGCAAGCTATCGCATAGAAGATTGGGCCACTTGCACCATGGGGCCTTGAAGATCATGCAGCAGATTTCTATTGGACTTCCCAAGGGAAAAATGGAGCAAGTGGATACATGCAAAGGTTGTACCTTGGGTAAGTATGCAAAATCTTCCTTTTAGGATCGAGATAGTAGAGCTGGAGCAATCCTAGAGTGATTTCATACAGATGTGTGTGGACCATTCTCTACAACCTCCACTGCTCAACAAAGGTACTATGTTATTTTTATTGATGATTTATCTCGTAGATGTTGGATCTACTTCATGCATAAGAAGGATCAAACCTTCTCAAGGTTCTGTGAGTTCAAAGCCTTGGTTGAGAAAGAATCTGGAAATAAAATAAGAGCCTTGCGAAGCGACAATGGTGGAGACTATGCCTCCCAACATTTTAAAGACTTCTGTGCAGTAGAAGGAATTAAACGGGAGTTGATGGCACCTCGTAACCCACAACAGAATGGGGTGGCTGAAAGGAAGAACAAATTGATTATGGGAGTAGCTTAGGCGATGTTACATTACCAAAGCCTACAACTTCATTTGTGGGCTGAGGCATGCAATATAGCAGTATACTTGCAGAATAGAAGTTTGCATCATAAATTGGGGATGAAGACACCAGTGGAGGCCTTTTCCAGGAAGAGACCAGATGTGAGTCACTTCAAGATCTTTGGATCATCGGTTTATTGCCATGTGACCAAAGATGCCTAGAAGAAGCTAGATCCAACAGCTGAGTTGTGGATACTTGTTGGGTACACTGATACACCCCACAACTATTGGGTGTTGTTGCCTACCAGTCAAAGGACAGTGGTACATAGAGATATAAAGTTCGATGAGCAGAAAGTCATGCGAGTGTCCCTTGATAGGGAGCAAGTTTCATGCAGAGGAGGAACTTTTGGTTCCTAAGGAGGAGGAGCCTTATACTGATGCAGAGAATCTGCATGCAGAGGATCCTGGAGTGGAGACATACACTCATGCAGAGTCTTCCAGAGATGGGCGGAAATGCTCAAGGGAAGCTTACAGGTTGGTGATGGATGTGAGAGAGAATGTGGGACATCCATCCTCTCAGCGCAAACACAGGAGATCACCTAAGCGGTACGCTGGTTGGGGAGTGTGTAGAGACCAAACCTTCTTCCTTTGAGGAAGCAGTGCAACAGCTAGTCTAGGTTGATGTTATGGTGGAAGAGTATGACTCCATCATTTGGAACAGTGTTTGGGATGCTATCCCAAGACCACAGGACAAGTCAGTAGTGAGTTCCCGATGGCTTTACAAAGTAAAGCAAGTAGCTGATGGTAGTGTTGAGAAACATAAGGCAAGGTTTGTTGCCCGTGGTTTCTCACAGGTTGAGGGGATCAACTGCGATGAGACTTTTCCTCTTGTAGCTAGGTACTCATCTATCATATCGATGTTGGAACAATCAACTCAGATGTGTTGGAAGATCCATCAGATGGATGTGAAGACTGTGTTCCTCAATGGAAAGATTGAGGAAGAGGTGTACATAGAGCAGCCGAAAGGATTTGAGACCTTCGATCATGAGTGGCATGTGTGCCAACTCAAGAGAGCTTTATACGGGCTGAAGCAAGCACCTCGTGCTTGGTACGCCAAGATCGACAACTATTTCACTGGGTTAGGCTTCACAAAGAGTGAAGTGGATGCAAAATTTTACCACATCATGGTAGAAGGTAAGCCATTAATCATTGTTCTTTATGTTGATGATTTGATATTGACAGGTGATGATCAGTTGATCAAATCTTGCAAGGAAGACCTTGCAAGAGAGTTCACAATGAAAGACATGGGTCTTATGCACTACTTTCTAGGCATGGAAGTGTGGCAGAAGGATGGGAAAGTGTTTTGTCTCAAGGAAAGTATGCCAATGAGATACTCAGGCGATTCCACATGGAGAAGTGCAAGCCCATGCAGACTCCTCTAGCAGGTAACTGGAGGAAGGAGAATGCTACTTCAGGTGAGGTAGTAGTTGCTACTATTTATTGGCAACTTGTGGGTTCGTTGATGTATCTAGAGAACACATGACCAGAGTTGTGCTTTTCGGTGAACCAACTGAGTCAAGCTATGGTTCATCCTACTAAGCTGTTTTGGAAGGCAGCCAAGCATGTGCTGAGATACCTCAGAGGCACATTTTAGTATGGATTATGGTACAGACGGATAGAGGGAGTGAAGCTTCAGGGCTTCAAAAATGTAGATTGGGTAGGGAGTCCATCAGATCGAAAGATTACTTCAGGAGGAATTTTCAATTGGTTCAGCTACATTTTCTTGGTACAATAGGAAATAGATGTCAGTTGAACTTAGCTCAGCAAAGGCTGAATACGTGGTTGCCAATCAAGCAACATGTGAGGCCATTTGGATGCAGAAAATTCTAGTTGGATTGTTTGGTCAAAGGATAGATCCAACTATGATCTATTTCGATAATTAGAGTTGTATCAAACTCTCTGAGAATCCAGTATTTCATGACAGGTCCAAGCACATCGATATCCGGTATCATCATCTTCGAGACTATGTGGTGAAGAGGATCATGTTCTTGCTGTATGTTTCGACCGAGGAATAGGACGCAGATATTTTGACTAAGGCATTGTCAAAATGCAAATTAGAGCTCCACAAAGACATGATTGGGGTGACTGATAATCCCTTTCTTGTTGAGAGGGAGTGTTGAAAATAGCCACAAGAAATGCTAAATATAAAAGTGCTAAAAATAGCATTGCTATAAATAGCATTTCAGGATACATTCCAATTTTAGTTAGTCCTTGAACTAAAATTGAGAATTAAAATTCGAATTTGATCTTAGCAGTTGTTTTGAAATAATTAATTAATTCATCTTGAGTTAATTGAGTTGGAGAAAAATCAAACATGAAAGTTCTATGTGAGACAAATGCAACAATTTTCACTTTGATTGAGGAAAGTTTATCCCTTAATTTAAGTGATCAGGATTTGGGGGTTGTACTTTGAGTTGTAATTAGTTAGCTTAGTTAAAACTGAATTAAGTCTCCGTTAGAATTAGTTCCAACAGTTTGGTGGAACTGATTGTGAGTTCAGGTTAGTTAATGCATTGCATGCATGTAACTACTACACAGATAACTGATATTCTCTCATAAATAACTCATGCATGTCAGTTCAGTCAAAGACCCAGTTGAGATCAGATGATGGGATAGTGTACTATCAGTTGCAGGAATATTCCATTGAGGATATCTCTTGCATGCAGAAGGAATTCATTCCTTGGATATTACACAATTACTTCTAAGTTTGGTGAGTTGTGTGAGAGGTGAACTCACACGGGTGGTAGCTAGAGGACCAAGGAGAAACTGCACAAGGAAATAGTAGGATTGGAGGACTGAAGGAAGGCATATGTTGTGTCTATTCAGTCTATGAGCAACATTGAGGGATTGTATTGAGAGCTAGATAGATTGTGCGCTAAAGCTTTGTGTAATCCAAAGATATTTCCACTTGTATGATAATAAAGATATCGGGGTTTTTAGCTGAGGCTTTACCTAGAGTATTCTTCTGTGTTTATGTGTGATTGATTTCTCATTCTCTATTATATGTGTTCTATTTGATCTTGCTAAAAATCGATTAAGCTTCTGCAAAGTTTGTTGTAGAAGTAGATCAAGTATTTTGCTTTAGTATATTGCGTTATCAGGTGATCTATAGTGCAAATTTCTACGGATAAGTTTTTTTAAAAACCCTAATATCAGGTTCAAGATATTGTGAGAATAAGAATAATATGTAAGTGTAAGTCATGTCATGCCACATCGAGAGGGGACACCATGCAATCATCTCATCTAAACCTCGTAACAGTAATTTTTCTAATTATTGAAATCCCTAACTTGAGGATCGAAGTTGCAGCAAAAGGCTTACCACCATATCTTTTTCTCATGAAGATAGGTGTTTCTGACACCACCTATGCCATCGTGCTTGTGAATATAGGTGCCTCTTCCACCACCTATTCCCTCATTCCCTTGACAAATCTCCTTGACAGTGCCATCGACAAACCACTTGGGGTGTTGAAATGTTTGACAAATGCTCCCATGGCTAGACAATGCCCTTGACATACTTCTTACAATGTTGAAATGATTGGTGAATTCTCTTGTGTCTCTACCACCACTTGTGCCCTCGTGCCTCCATGCCTCGTGCCCTCGACAATTCCCTTGATAGACTACTTGTAATGTTGAAATCTTTGGCAAGTGGTCCTGTGGCTAGATAGTGCCCTTGATAGACCGCTCATATTATTGAAATGTTTGGAGAATGCTCTGGCTATATATATTATATATAATATGTATAGTATATATTATATATAATAATTTATGTTATATATAATTATGTTATATATAATATGTATATATATAATATATATATATAATATATATTATATAATAAATATATTATATATTAAATGTGTATATATATTATATTATTCTTAAAGGTGTATGGTAATAGTCAACATGTGTTGTTCTCATGTTGTGAATTCATCAATTAAATGGTCAAGATGAATTTCTTACTATGATCTCTAGGCTTTATGAAAATATCTTAGGCAAAATTGGGTAGTATCCTATCAAGATGTTTAGAAAGAATATGTATTACTTCAAGGATTGCAATTGTGTCCTTGGCCAACCAAGGATGATTTAAATCTCCCATGTTATCCCCAAAATGAAATCTCATTTTCAATTTCCCGGGAATCAATTTTATATCCTTTTTATTAGATTACTAATATATATTATTTTCTTCATCTCTGGAAAATTTTACTTTAAATGGGCCTATAGGTAATGGAGGGATCTAATACATAGGTTAGTCTATATTAAAGAAAAATAGATCTACCATATATTTGGCATTGTAAATCAAGATCTGGTCTCTCTATATCTCATAGGTACTCTTCTCCTAATCTAGTGAGGGACGAGAGGGGAGATGGGAAGCTTGGCAAGTGTCTTGGCGTATTAGCATGTAACTTGTTGAAAGATATTTTCTTGATGAGTTGGGACTTCAAATTCATATTAATTTCCTTGCAGCCTTAGATGAACATTGTGAGTGTCAAAATATTCCATAAAAGATTTCATAAATTTAGCCCTCTTTCTAGTACTATAAGAACTATTGAAGCGAAATAATTCACTTCCAAGTAGTTCAAGGGACTCAACCCAAAAGAGAGACCTAATTAGACTCTCCCCTATTTGGGATGGTTGAGTATTCTAGATTATGTGTCTTGGAAACTAGTTTTGATGATATATAATGATAAGGAAAGAATAGGAACAACCAAAAATACATAAGATTAGTCCACATTCCCTAAAACACAATTCAACAATTGATATACAAAGAAACAAAGAGAAAACTATAAAATAAATTTGTAATTCAACAAATAGAATGAGTTGAAGTATATACATGATGACAACTTATAACTCTAGATTGATTTTATAAGGGAAAATAACTAATCCATTCTAAAAAACAAATTCATACCAAATTGATAAGGAAATTTCATTTAATCTAACATGTGAAGGAACATGTTCTTGTATAGAATAGTTTGTTGACACACAAATTCTTATCACATGGTTTTACTGGATTCATATTCCAGAATAACCCTTATGTGAAATCCAAGGGATGATGTTGATTAAATGGAAATTAATAAGAAGACATATCTATTCTATACAATACATAAGAAATTAGTGTTAACAAAATAATCCAAGGAACATGTAAGTATCTTAAGCAAAGAAATTAATATAAGAAATATAAAATTGAACCATTTTAAATTACAGAATAAAATCATATTATTCCTAGAATAGTCTAGATAGAACTCCTCTACAGATATTGGTATATTGTCTTAGGTTGGGCTAAACCAAGTTCGGATTTTACTGCGAACCAACAAAGCCCTCAGCCACTGGCCCCTTTGGCAACGACCTGTAAACAAGTTGTAAACTCACTTGAAGTGATTATGGGAGGTTGCAGAACCAGGTCTCTGCAACCTCAAGGGATACTACGATGTGGCAATTCTGTATATTTTTACGCTTTAACACTTATAAATTATTTCGCATTCATGAAATACTTCACACTTATATCTTACTTCGTAAAATTACATTCATCATTTAAACATATCATAAACATACATAAACTTCACAGTACTGCAGATAATAAGAAAACACATGAAGACACAGACTTTACTATGGTTCATCGCAATGTGGGACTACGTCCACAAGAACTGTTTCTTATAATAGAGAATTTGGTACAAAAAACAGTTACTTCCTTGTGCACTAAGATGCAAACAGTCTACGCACTAAGCTACAGACCCAGGCCTCCATGCACTCAACTACGGAGCCTCACCCTTTCTCTGAAGTACAGATCACAAAGATATAACCATAAAACACAGATTTGGAACAATATCTCTCCTCCTTATTTATTATTCATCCCTATATATACTATTACATGGTGGAATTACATCGCTAGGAATTACATCGCTACATTACCATGGTTTCCAAAATACAAGGGACTATGGTCCAAAACCATCCATTTTTTATAATATTATATGTTTTTCCAAAAAATGAGGGGATTCTCCTCAGTCTTCATTGTTCTCCAGTACCCTGCTGAATGGTCCACTTCTCACTCTACGACATCCTTTGTACTGTGCATTTCACAAAATTTGGAATCCTTGCCAAAAATGTGGCCAAGTTGGGCTACACCCCACAGGCCCCCAACACTCACATGTGACTCGTCTGGAGTCACTCAGCTACTTTGCCTCTGATATTGTCTACAATGTTGTTGTATGCCTTGTTGAATTGTTGCAGAATCTCTATCAGTTGCTTTTCCTCGATGTTCACTTCTTCTAATAGTGCTTTTGTGACATGTTCTGTAGCCTTCTTTTCTAATTTTTCCTCTCTTTGTCGAAGTTCCTGAAGGTTCTCATCCACTTCTTGTGATAGCTGGAGGGTCTCATCCTGCCAAGGTTGAGTCCTTTCTATCGAACTTTACTCCTTCTTCTTCAACTCTTCGATTTTCTTCTACAACTCCTTTGACTCATTAATTTTTGCGAGCTTCTATGAGATTGAAAATTTGTGTAGGACTGGAGTGGGTAGTGTTGCCATGTTCATATTGACATGGTCACAACCTTTTGCCTGCTGCTTGAATTCGACAAAGTTAAACTGTAGAGCTTAGGTAGGTATCTACATTATCTCCATCCTGAATGTACTTTCTATCAGTCGTTCTCAATGGAGTCCTTGGCCTATATGCACTAGTGATCTGGATTTTTGCACCCAAATCTTCAGCTCTGTAATACTCTATTGCAAACCTCTGATAATATTTCCATAGCAACCTTCCATCCTATTACAATATTCCATTGTTATCTCCTGAACCTTGTCTCTGATTTGATCTAGGTCACCTTCAATGAGAACCATTGGTGTGATTAATTTTTTTAATCACCTTATGCTTCTTTCTTCTCTTAATGGTAGCTTCATCTTGGCTCTTTCTTTTCTCCACAACAATTTTCTCTATTTCTTCCTTTTATTTCTCCTTAGTCATATCCTCATTTCCTTGAGGATCCTCCTCATGGTTTTCTTCTTCCTCTTCCTCTTCCCCTACTTCCTTCTCCTTGTCTTTTCCACTGCCTTCACCATAGTACGAAGTGTCCAGTTCTTCTTCTTCTATTGCGTCATCTCCTGCTTCCTCCAACAGAGTCATTCATTATGTAGCCTATGTCTATATTACTTCTACCAGATCATATTCCTTGACCATATATGGCTATGCATGTCATTCCCTCTTCACATCTCTGCGCACCTATATGTACAATATATAGAAATCTGCCTTGAACCTCACCATAGGGCTGTATTGTTTGTGAAAACTCGAGGAAAGGTGTGGATGATGGTTTACCAACCTGTGTAGATCCATTTGATATAATATAAAAAATACCCCATTCTCTCCTGCTTATGATGGTCGAGTGGTGTGCCACAGCGAAGCATACCTCGCAGCCTCATATACATCTGCTTCTATTAGAGGAAATTGCATATCCTCTGGCTCCTTCCATATCAACATAACAATGATCAAAATTAACCTAGTGTAATGGGAAGATGTACCTTTCTCCTGGACCTCACGATAATCATCTAGGAATTCCTTGCATAAGTACCCAACCCAGTTATACTAGACTCCATTTGTGCACTTGTGCAATTAAGACACAACTAATGCAGGAAATTCATTTGCATGACACTTCGTCATGATCTTTTTGGCCAAAATACGTGTGTCGAAGTGGACTGCTTGGTCATTGATTGAGTTTATGTTGTATCCCCTGTTGCCTTTAACCAACCCATACTTCTTCTTCATATTCTCTACCATGGCATGGTCCTAATCCTTTCCCACAAACTCCTCCACGGGGTTCTTCCCTTGGTAAGGTAATCCTCCAGATCAATATTTTGTGTATTGGGATCTTATTCCTCATCCACATGTGTCCATCGTGTATTAAAACAAATAACTGGTGGACACACACTATGTTTTTTGAGCTTCTGCCGAAGTATGACACATTCAACATGTTGATCAGCCCTGACTGCACCAACCCATTCACCCATCGTTGTGGTTCTAATCTCATTACTCCACTATCTGGGTAGTGAACCTGCTCCAAGTACATGTCTGGTGCGAATTGAGGGTACTTCTTTTGGTCATTAAAGTCATAGTTTGTAAATTGAGCTGCGGGATTTTCCCTAAGATCTCTCCTGAAAACATCACAGCTTCCAACAATAGTGGTGTGAATGTCCCATACTTCACGTCTTTGGAATCCTTTACTGTTTTGGCATTTGGCTTCCTTGGTGGGATATGTGAGGGCATATTTGAGATGAATGTTGTGCCACCTTCCTCTGTGTGTATTTCCTCCACTTCTTCTTCAATATTTACCTTCTCAGATTTCTTCTGAGGTTTCACACGTTTGGCGGGATTATTGTCTTGCTTTTCCTTGGTTCTTTCTTCCTTGGTTTGCTTCTGCCTTAGTGATGTCCATTGTTTTGGTGGTAGTGGTGTTGTTGTTGTGGATGATGCTATTGTGGGTGTTTCATCTACTGGCGTGGACATATATGCAGCTTCCATGACTTCCAAAAATCCCCACTCACAAAAATTCCATGCAATCTTCTCCCAAGATTGCTTAGACGACATACATAGAGAAGTCTTCTGTAACTTCTTCACACTATTAATCACTTTAGCTCTCGATTCAACAAAGTCCTTAATCTAAGCAAGAGTTGGCTATTTATAATAATTCTGGCCTTTGAACCTCATCATTAGAGTTTATTTTGTCCCAATTTTGTTTAGATTTCATCATTAAATGTGTATTTATCCTTAAATTATGCCAACCTGTTGTCTTAAATGCAACTTTACACATGTCTTTTCCATTTAATGATCATATTTCTACTTTTCTAGTGAACTTAGACACTTTCCCTATTGTATTTCACCTTTATCTTACGATATGGATTCCTACGAATTTCGACATATTCTTCACTATAGCGAAGTACTTTCTACATCGAAGCTCTTTCTATAGCATAGTTTATAGTCTAGTGCCCACTTTCAACTACATGTGACACAAATAATTTCATTCTTTATTCTTTAGGGCAAAGTTGTAGTGGCAGGGTTTTCCCTGTACAACTTCAACCTATTGCCATTTACTTTTCCCTAAATTAATTCTCCATTTAACTTCGCTAACTGCATTGTGCCTCCATCAGTAATATACTTAATAACATATAGGCCTAACCAGTGTATTTTGAATTTTCCTGGAAATTTCACAAACCTACTGTAATAGAGGAGCATGAGGTCTCCTATCTGAAACTTATTTTGCTTAATGTGTCTGTCATGACAAGTCTTTTCTCTCGCTTTTTGTACTTGTTTATGAAATCCTGCTATAAACTTGTCTTCTTCGAGAGCAAATGATTGCAACATCTTTTCTTCTAGTATGTCAAGGTCTACCATATTTATAAAAACTACACTTCTTAGGCTAGGGATGATGTGTTCCATGGGCATCACAACTTCTTTCCCATAAACCAATCTAAAGCGTGTTTGACCTGTCAATTTTTTGCATGTAGTCTTATAATCCCATAATATTGTTGGATTCATAAGATCCTAGTCATCCTTGTTTACATTGCAGACCTTGGTCACTGCATTCTCCAAAATTTTATTGAATGCTTCCATAGTTCCATTTTCTGGAGGATGATAAGGAGTGCTCTTTTGGTGGTAAACTTGAAATTCCTTACTTAATGCTTCAAGGGTATTATTCAAGAAATGTGATCCTTGATCACTCATCAATATCTTTGGACACCCAAATTTGGACAGTATGTATTCAAAGATGAACTTCATAGTAGTTTCTGCACTGCAATCCTTTACTTGTTTTTCTTCTACCCACCTTGTCAAATAATCAGTTGCAGTGATTATATACCTTGCACCAGTCCTTTTTCCTAGTGGATTGATAGGTCCAACAAAATCAATAGCCCATTTATCAAAATCCTGTAATGTTACTTGTGGCACTAGTGGAATTCCATCTATTCTCAAAATTTTTCTTGTTCTTTGGCAGATATCACAAGCTTGATGATACTCCTTTACATATTTGTGCAGTGTAGGCCACCATAATCCTGCTCTTAAACTTTTATGTGTAGTACCTTTCCCTGCATAATGTCCACTAGTTGTGCCAGTGTGAGCTTCTATTAAGATTACATGTCTTTCGTGCTCAAGAACATACCTATGTAGTATTTCATCTAGTCCCATATTATACAAATGTCCTGCTGTTAGTGAAAATTTAGTTTCCTTAACCACCAATTATTTCTTCTACTACATAGTGTATTCTGAAGGGGCCATCCTTGTGATTAAGAACTGAATAATATCAACGAAGTGATCATCTCCAATCCTGATTGCAAATAGTTGTGAATTAAGAAGACTATCTTCTATATTCGTTGGTTCTTCTCCTGTTTCCAACCTTGACAAATGATCAGGTCCAACATTTAGTATTCTTGGCTGAAGAACAACTTCAAAGTCATACTCTTGAAACAATAATAGCCATTTGCAAATATTTCCTCCTAAAATAGACTTATTGACCAAATATTTTAGTGTAGAGTGATCAGTGAACATATTAAAATATGATCCCAACAAATAAATTCTAAACTTATGTAAAGAATATACCATAACTAGTCCTTCCTTTTCTATATTTGTATAGTTAATTTCTGCTTTAGATAGTTTCCTACTTGCAAAATCTATAGGGTGATCAATTTCTCCTGCACCAGGTTGTGCCAATACCACTCCTAAATCTATGCATGAAGCATCCACTGAACATGAAATTCCTTATTCCAATATGGGAATACTAGTATAGGAGCAGTTACCATCTTTTCTTTTAGTGTATCAATGTTTTTTGAAATTCTTCATCCCATAGGAATGTTACATATTTCTTCAACAGTTTCTCCATAGGCACAATGATTTGTGCATATCCTTTGATAATTTTTTTGTAATATCTTGTATGTCCTAATGTGGTGTGAAGCTGCCTCACTACCTTTGGTGCAGGTAAATTTACAATAATAGAAATCTACATAGGATCCACCATCAATCCTTTTTGGCAAACAATATGTCCCAACAATATACCAAAAGGTACACAGAATATGCACTTCTTGATATTTAGAGAAATATGATACTGCCTACATGTGTCGAGCATCAATCTTAAGCTTGCAACATGTTTCTTCAATAACCCAAATATTGTCCAATCATTGAAGTATACTTCTAAATACTTGTGAATATATTCTTTAAAAGTTGCAACCACCAGTCTTGAAAATATGGCAGGGGCATTCTTCAGTCCAAAAGGCATCATTGTATACTAATATGAACACCATTATGTAGTGAAGGTGGTCTTATGTTGATCCTCTGGTGCAATTCTAATCTAATGGTATCCTAAAAATCCATTTGTAAATGAATAGGCTTCCTGGCCTCCTACATTGTCTAATACTTCATCAGTGAAAGGAGTAGGGAATGGGTCATGCTGACATGCAACATTTAACTTCCTTAAATCAACACAAATCCTAATTTCTCCTTGTGTTTTCGTTTATTGTACCACCATAGGAATTACCCACACTGATTCTTCCATAGGTTCAATGATTTTAGTTGCTATCATTTTGTCAAGTTCTTTTTTCACTTTTTCTTTGTGCTTTGGATTCAATCTATAAGGTCTTTGCTTAATTGGCTTCACATCAAGATTGAAAGGAATCTTCATAACTCCTAAATCTCCTACTATGCCCTTCATATATGAAAACTTAGCGGGGAATAATTCTTGGTATTCACACAGAAAATCTGTCACTTTGATGATTGTTTCTTCATCCCAATAATCTCCTATGGTTGCAAACTTAGGCTACTCTTTTAATCCTATATTAACCTTATTTGTCTTCAATGGATTTGTTATATCAGGCATTTCTAATTCAGGTCCATTCACTTCCCATTAGCCTTTAGATTATGTTATGTCAATATTTATAGGGCCTTCATCTTCTTCTGCAATGATGTTTTAGCATTCTAGTACATTATGTAGTTGCATAGCCCAATCAAGATGCCAAGTGAGTGGAATTTCATTCTAAAAACTATTCTTTTTAACTTTTTGAAGGGTTGAATCTATACATGGACAATCATTTTCAAAGCTAAATGTCAATATAAACCCATCAACCATCTCTTCCCAATTCACAGTGCCATGTTGAAGTTTTGTTTCCAAGTACCAATTTTGAGGAATTGTCTCCAATGTATGGATGAATCCATGCACCCATTCTTCTCGTGGAATCTCCTTCCATGTTGTCATGTAAAGCTGGATGTGCTCTCTAGTATTAGTTTGACCATCATATTTGTCTGTCAAATATGTTTCTACTTGACAAAACCTTATCCATATCAACATTTTACATTCTTGCCAAGTTCATATATTCTTCTTATGTGTACCCCACCATCTATCAGGAGTAGCTCTTAGGGCTATATCCAGAGCTAACAATATTTGACACTATGGTACTTGTTCTTCATATTCTTCAATAAAAGTTATTTACATCACCCAAACCATCATAAAAATTTAAGTCACATACCTTAATTGTTATACATCGAACTGCTTTAGTGATTCTTGCACATCACCTTGTAGACACTTCATGTAACCTGTTTTGCCAATTTTCCAATTCTTCTTATGAATCTAAAGCACATGAACTATCCTGCTCTCAATTTAACTTGCCTTCAGTAGGGTTAGCACAATCTTGTTCTTTTGTTGTCATATGATAGATGATATCTATATCATTTTCATTTTACTTCTCCTTAACTGGTTCAATATACCTTGCTCCTTCTGATGGATCCAAGGGAATGATCACTCTCATATTGTTGCTTTAAAATACCATTTTCCTCTTATTTAGGTTGATTATAGCCATGTTGGAAAATTCCCAATCTAATCCAAGTAATGCAGGGTATGGGTTACTGTCATCCACAATTTCTATCACTTCAAAATTAGTAGTAGTGCGCACCCCTTCAATGTCCACTGTAATGCCTGATAGTCTTCCTAGAGGAACAATCTTTTGTTGATTTTCCATTCTTAGCTAAATAGGTGACCATCAAAACTTTGGTTTACCCTTTAACTCCCATTTTTTCTTTGTCAGGACATTAGCTTCAGATCACAAATCTAAAATACCTTGATCCATGTCATATTCTCCTATTTGTGCACTAAGCCTCATTTCTTTTCCAGACTCTTATGTCTATGTAAATTGTTAACTTTGTGCATTTCACTCTGTGAAATTTCTTTAGATGCACAAGAATTTATCAATTCCTGAAGTCCTTCTACAACTCTTTGATCTCACAATAATTTCATACAAGTTTGAAGAAAAGATTTTAAAGTATCTACCTTACATGCTGCATCTTGTTCCTGTATTATCAAAGCTTGGCTTTGTGTCGAAGATGTTAAACACAACTATTCTTCTGATTCTTCTGCATGCTAGATGTCAAAGATCCTGTATCCACAAAGCTTCATTTTGCTTCCATAAAGACTTATTTTTCCTTTTGAATATCAAACACAGGGGATTTTTCAGTAGTTTTTCTAACCCATGTAGCTTCAACTTCATTTTTTCCATCTGCTTTATCATTTCCAGTCATAGCTCCACCCCTTATTACAATATTAAAGTGAAGTTCGTCAGTCCTTGGTTCTGCAGTCATCATTTGGATGTTCTGTGTTGGCTGTTGATTTTTCTTTTCTTGCATTTTTCCATAAGTACCAGACAATCTTCAATTACATGATCAAATGATTTGCAATATTTACATGTCGTAGTAGGATCCTAACAATCTCTCGCAAATTGACCTGTCTGGATGCAATTGTAACAAATAATATGTTCACAAGTTCGACCAACGTCGCCACCTCAACCTCTTCCTAGATATACACCTCGACCACCGTGCTACCCATTTCCTTCCTATCCATGTTCATTAGATTAGGTAGGTTCTCTATTCAACAATATGGGATGTCCTTGCATAACCTCTTGAAGTACTTCCCATACAATCAGTTCCTGATCTCAAATCATACTTTTAGCAGCTCTTAGGTACATTCTATATGCATCAATATTGCGCTCTACCATCAATTCATAAGCTCGAAAGTTGTTCTCATCATTCCCTACCGGTTTGAAAAAATTGCAATATAAGTTTCTTGGAGTCTGGACATACTTCTACAATAAGTAGAATTCTTTTGCGCAATGTTCACCTCGAGTTTTACATATCTCACACGATAATTTGGATCTAGGATTCAATGGATTCGGTGATCCACTCGCCATGTAGTTTTTGAAGAGAGGGCATTGTTCTTTAGAATGGTCTTCTAATTTACACTTCATACACCGCACTTCCTCATAGAGTTCTTTACTTTTCTTCCTATCTTGTATCTGCAAAGTCAAATTTGTCAACTTACTCTAGATCTGTTGCATTCCTGCATTGGTATCCCCTATAGGTGAAGCTTTTAATTTAATCACAAGTTCTAAAGATTTGGCTTGAGTTTCTATCTTCTGTTGCAACAAAGGAAATATTATATGTGGAAGCAACACAATTATAAACCATTCTTTATGTTGTTGTGGAGCTATTTTGAATCTCACCTGATCCAATAATATCTTGAATCTTTGATCGAATTCCCAAACAGACTCAGAAGGCTTTTGTTTGATTTGTTTTAGTTAAGTGATGCACTGCAACTCAGACTTCGACTTCTTAAATTCTTTTACGATTGTTGTTTTAATGTCTGCAAATGATTTGATATGATTTTTCAAGTACTTCATGTACCTTGTCAATGCTCTATCTTGGAATTTTATGACAAGCTATGCTTTCTTTATAGTTCCGTCATGGACCTGCTTCAATGTCCATATTGCTTCACATAAAAACCAGAACTACTCTGGATCCTTTGATCTAATCCCTTTAAAGATAGGTAGCTTAATATCATTAGCCATAGTTCTTCTCATTAGGGGAGGCAGAGAGGGTGGGGGAGGGGGATTCATAAGGAGAAGGGTATGAGGGGATTACTACTTTATTATGGCTACGATGAACTTTCAGGCTGGAAGGGTGAATACTATGGAGTTCCTTCAAACTTACTCAACAGGGGACTATCGTTAGTTTCTATAAAATTATTCAGATCTTGTCCATGAGATCTCTTCTTAGTGTCTATTCTATATCTTTTTCTACTTCTCTTTGTTCCAATTTCTTTTTTGGATCTTCTCCCAAACATAAGTAATTAATAATCTGACTGCATTCATAAAATTCACTTTTCATACAAAAGCATCGTAATCCAAACTTTTATTGACTTCAAGAACTTACCTAGGGGTCTTTTGAAAAAAAATTGTTCTTCTTTGCTATAGGACACAATCGACTCTACCGCAAACTCAGCAATGAATCCTCCCAAGATGTTATCAATCTAGAAGTCAACAGCTCTTGAGATCCCGTTGTTAGTGTTCTTGAGTCAATGTATCAGTTCAAGGGTCCACTCCTTAGGCTCATCTCCTTTAAAACAGTTCTTTCTCTCATTCAACCTTGATATCCACTCATATAGCTCCACATGGAATGAGTTGAAGAATATTTCATATTTATTTCAAAAATATACTTCTCCAACCACATGCTGTTTGAAAAATGAGGGTTTCTATTTTCTTTTTCTGCAAATTCTCATTCATTTTGTTCTACCCACTCTTGGATATCTTTCTTCGACGGATGCCACATAAACATCCCTCAAATAGATCCCAGTCCTGACAATGAAACAATTTGTTGGCTTAATTTTGGATGACCTAGGTTCGTATTTTATTGCGCACCAACGAAACCCTCAATCACTAGCTATTTCGGAAATGACCTACAAGCAAGTTGTAGTCTCACCCAAAGTGACTATGGGAGGTTGTAGAACCATGTTTATGCAGCCTTGAGGGATACTGTGATGTGGAAATTCTATATTTTCTTATGCTTTAACACTTATAAATTACTTCGAATTCATGAACTACTTCACAATTATATATTACTTTGCATAATTACATTAACCATTTAAACATATCATAAACATACATAAACTTCATAGTACTGAAATAAAGTGCAGATAATAAGAAAAACACATGAAGACATAGATTTTACTATGGTTCATCCCAATGTGGGACTACGTCCACAAGAGCTATTACTTATAATATAGAATTTGGTAAAACAAATAGTTCTTTCCCTGCACACACATTTACAGGTTGTCTACACACTAAGCTACATACACTTTGCACACTAAGCTGCAGACCCATGCCTCCACACACTCAACTATGAAACCTCACCCTTTCTCCAAAGTACAAATCACAAAGATAAAACCATAAAACAAAAATATGGAACAATATCTCTCCTCCTTTGTTATTCATCCCTATATATACTATTACATGGAGGGATTACATCACTACATTACCATGGACCTAATGCCATGGTTTCCAAAATACAAGGGACAATGGTCCAAAACCATCCAATTTTTACAATATTATATGCTTTTACAGAAAGTTAGGGGTTAATCCATAAAGCCCCTATACTGCGCAGACTTCATTGTTCTTTGTTGCTCTGTTGTGTGGTCCACTTCACACTTCATGACATCCTTTGTACTGCGCACTCCACAAAATTCGGAATCCTTGCCCAAAATCTAGCCAAGTTGGGTTGTGCCGAACATGGCCAAGAAATTGGCTTCTTAATAATAAGAATGTAGCAAAAATAGTTACTATAATATATTTAAGTTCACTTGAATGTGAAATTTACCGACCCCTAATCCCTGGGACACAACTCGTCTATATAAAATTACAAAATATCCCCCCTTGTCAAGAATCTAGGAGGTCTAATGATGACACTAAATTTGGTTCCTAGGTTGTCATGTAAATGTTAGGAACAACCTCAATCAACTAGAGGAAAGGTAGCTGTGCTATGCATGTTGGCCATGTGGCATCCCTAGCTCCTTTAGGTCACTTACATTACTTAGTCATGATGAATACATATATGATGTGTCATAAATTCATATTTCATCATGCCTAGAATGTTGAGCTCTAATCCTTAGTCCACTTCCTTGCTAAAGTGTGTCCATTAATGAACTCTCATGTTGTTGGTCTTCAAATGCTCTTTTCTATGTTGTCATTTTTTTGGTCACCATCTTCACCTACTCTTTTTTTATTTTTTTATTGGACTACAAATTTCAACTTCATGACGCTTATTTACTCTCACTCATCTAGTGCACTATTTGCATGTCCTTGCACCTAATCTTGTTGAAGACTAATCATCATAGTTCAAGCTTTGCATGATAATATATAGGTGTAATACTATTTAGGGGTATATAGTTTTGGTAAATAAGAGATATAGCTGACTGTGGTTATGGAGGTTATAGTTAGTAATGGTGGGGATAATAAGGGTGAAAAGTGACAATGACAAGAATTATCTATGATAGAGGATGTTGTAACCAAAATGGTTAGGACTTAAAGATGTGTTCTATAAGGGCTAGGGATTAAAGTTACATGATTAAGAGTTCCATATGTTTACATTATATGGACTGGTGATCAAATCAAAGGGTTAAGGAATATCAAGGTTACAATAAGAATGGTTATAATGGATATAATTTTAATGACTTGGGTTATAAGGATTAATGGTATAGCGGTCAGGGGTGACAATAGTTTAGGGTTAAGTATCATTATACATGGTCTAAGGGTTTAATTAGGTTATTTGTTTTAAGGGTCATATTACATGTTATAGAGTTAAGTGTTTAGGGTTAGAGTGTTATGTTATATAATAGTTAATGAATAAAAAGGTTAATGGTTACTAATTAAGGTTATTGATGTTGTATTTCAAGGGAAATAATTGTTAAAAATTAATATTTTGAAGCTATATTAAATGTTATAATTATAAAATATCATACAAGTAATAGATAAGGGGTTATAATAGTTAAGGTTAAGGGTTATATAATTTTAAGGTTGAGTGTTAGTGCTTAGTGGCTATAAGAATCATGGGTTAGCAATTATCATGGATAAAGCCTATATGGGATAGTATATATTAATATGTTTTAAAGGATATTAAATAATAATATTTCATCAGTATATATGGTTAGATGATTAAGTGATAAAGTTATAGAATTATAAGATAGTGTAAGAAGTTACACCACCTCACATTTAAGGGAATGGTTGAAAGAGAGTTACTAAGGAGGTTGGGGTTGGTGAAGGTGAGTAAATCTATCAAGCATCCCTAAAAATAAGGAAATGTGATATAATACTACAGTGAAGCCCAACATAGTGTCAATCGGAGATTACTAGGAAGTGAATATCATTTCATAAGTTGATACCTTGCTTAGAGAATATGAGGATTTCTCCATGGAGTTTATAGAGATGAATGGAATCAAAAGAGAGTTAGGGGAGAGGAAAATCAAGTTGAATGATTATGATGACGATGACAATGACAATGATGTTGATGAAAGCGATGATGATGACGACGATGACGATGATGATGATGACAACGCTGATGATGATGATGATGATGACAACGATGATGATGATGATGATGACAACGATGATGATGATGATGATGATGATGATGATAACGATGATGATGATGATGATGACGATGATGATGATGACAATGACAACAATGATGGTGTTGATGATGATGATGATGATGATGATGATGATGATGACGATGATGATGATGATGATGATAATGATGATGATGATGATGATGATGATGATGATGATGGTGACAATGATTATGATGTTGATGAATATGACAAAGATGATGATGACGATGATGAAATTAATGATGATGATAATGGTGATGACGATGACGATGATGATGATGACAATGACATGGATGATGATTGAAATGATGATGGTGACGAAGATAAATATGTGATTATATGGTGATGATGATGACAATGATGAGGATTATTTTCATAATTATGTTTATGAAAAATATGATGATGTCGACAATTATGATGATGATGATGAAAAAGATGATGACAATGATTTGAACGTAGGTTTTTCATGTCATTTTGATTTGAATTGAGGTTTTTCATTTATGAACTCTACGAATTTGTCATTTGAACTTAGGTTTGTCTTTTGCCCCATACACAGGTTACTCTATGTGGGGTAAAATCATAATTTCCACTAATTATTAAATAGAAAACCCTGTAAATTATTATAATAACCAAAGTTAAAATTGGAAATGATGGTATAAACCTAAATGACCTTCTCTTCATTTCAAGAATAATATATTCTCTACTGAGCAAGGTCAACCACGTGAAGGTGGAAGTTCATATGTCCCATTCCCCCCATCATGTCAATCTCAATTCCCTAATACCCAATATATCTACTATAATATATTTGAAATAAACATAGTAAAAATCGAATATAAAAACTACGAAAATAAAAATTTAAGGTGAATGAAAGAGAACAAACCAACTGAAAACATATAAATACATACCTCATACATTTCAACATTTTGATATCATTAATATTATTGCTAATCCAACTCATCATTTGTATCATCTAGTTCAGAATTCATATTCAAAGGATTCTCCATATTAGCATCATCATCATCGTCTATAATATTATCCAAAACATGCTCTTCTACATTCGGTTCAACTTCTTCAAGTTCTTCATCTGACACAACGTAAATATTATCTAGTTCATCCAAATTAACATTGTCTCGGTTAACATATCCTTGGAATTCTTTGACATATTCATATGACACATGAACCCCCTGATCCTCTACGTCATCTTCTTTTTCAATTTCATATTTTTCCACTACATTATACTTTACCAACCTTCCTCTTGTATCATATCTAACAATATATGACCAACCCTCTTTACCTAGAACCTCTACGTAAAATTTTGATTCACACTGGCTTGGAAGAACATAGGGCTATGATCTTAGCTCAATGTTCCTTGTATCAACCATGGAAAATCCATTAGCATGCTCAATAAAAGTTCTATCAGGGTCACGTTCATGGATTCATAGCCTGAACCATTTGACATCAAACACAACTAATTTGAAGGATTTAAAGTCATACTCAAGTATATCATGCAAATACCCATAGTATCAATTGTCATATACTTCTACATTTTTTTCACCTCTAGAGGCAACATTGATAACATGGAATACTACAACTATACCATTATTAGAAATTTTCATCTTTTTATCCAACCTTTTGATGTGAAATTTGTGGCCATCACACCACATTTTGTTGTGGTGTTTCAACTGCAATATGTCAAACACATAAAAAAATGCATTTCCAATTGATCAACATATTTATACTTGTAAAATTTGAAAATTAATAAAATAACATGCCATATGCATCAATGTAATTAGAAAAAAAACTAAGTAGTATGGGTGAATATGCTTTCCTAATGATATTTTAAACCATATGATAAATCAATTTCCCTCTTTGTAAGATTGGTATCTCCACTACGTTCAACTTCTTTGACCAATGTAGACACTCCATACCATGATAACCTACCATTATTAGCTTGTTTGCATCATTCAATCCATCCCTTCATCCAATCAAGGTTTTCCGCAATGTATAAATGTATTGTGTCCCACTCTCCACCAAATATATTAAAATAAAACAATTCACATATATATAATTAGTTACCATGTTATACCTTAAAAATAATGGATTATTGGAAGACTAAAAATTAAATAAGTACGATATATATAAAAGAAAAAAAGTCAAATGTACTATAAATATCCACTATGTAATGACATCTCACTTTCCTCATTCTACCTTTCCCCAATAGGTGGTCCCCTTCAAGTTTGTTCATGGAGTTGACATCCCAAATGTGATCCAATACATTAATCATTTTACCTATTGCATGACTATATTGATGAATATAAACCATGGTTTGATATACCATATATCCCTCTACCATACAACCCTCAGGACATGCTTCTTGTTTGACCAAAGTATTCAGTGATTTCAAGTGCCTCTCGACCATCCACATTGATCTTGTGTGTACAAGTCCACACTTTTCAATCACCTCAACTTGGTGTATGAGGTAGTGTTCTTGTGCATTGAAAAATGTCGGAGGTAGATACTTTTGCATTTCACAAATTCGATGAGGAATTTGTTTCCTCCAATACTTTATATCTTCTTTATCAATTTCTTTAGATGACAACCATCTACAAATGAAGCAAGAAAGTCACAAGTTTCAATAGAAAAGTATATAATACATGATGACAAGTAAACCACATATAGTCAAATATAAGTTGTAAAACAAAATGATTGAACAAATTACACTTTGCACATAAATGTCAACTTACCTCATGCATTTTCCAATATCATATATAATGTGTTTGACATTGTTGTCAAAGTTGTCTTGGAGAGATAGAGGTAGAACATTTTGTAAAAAAAATAATGATCAATCATTATTTGTTCCAAAATTAGTAGGAAAAAACACTAACAAGATGTTTCACCAATGTACAAATATATACACCTAAATAATTACCTTAATGAATGTATGCCAATAATGATTTTTTACCCCACCTAATTCACCTTTCTTTGTTAGGATATTCTTTATGTTTGAAGAAAATCCATGTTGGAAATTTAATTTTTTCAATAACCTCTTTAACATCCTTGCTTTGTTGGTCTATCAATAACCATGGAAGGTGTTGGGTGTGTGTTATATTCTTTCCACGACTAGAATCAGGCACGGGGGGGCATAAGGGGGTGGTAGCCCCCCATCTTGGGGGGTTTAAATGGGGGTGATAACCCCACTTCACGGGGTTCAAGGTAGCACCCCGATAAAAAAAATTTAATGCGGACCCAATAATAGTTGGGTAGACCCAAGGATGGGGGGCATACCCAAAGATGGTGGGAGGACCTACCCATGTTTTTGTGCATCATTTTTGCACATGGTTTTGGGCATGATGGTTTTCTACCCATGGTATTTTGTACATTCGGTCAAGGGAACTATGGTTATGTTCTAATATAGGGTTAATGGCTTGGTGTTTATGAATTATTTGGCATGTGTATATATTTATTGTAACATTGAAAGGAATATAATGAAAAATAAATTTGGTAGTCATGGTTTTGGGATCAAGGGGAAAACATTGTGTATATTTGTTTTATCTTCTTTCCATTGCATATTTTTTATTTTAAGAATTTTTTTGCAGGTAATTTTTGTACAGGGTTAAAACCTACATATGGTATCAGAGTTGTTTCAGCTTCAAGGGGATGCCTTTGTTATTGAGGAGTTTTTCCCAGGCCTGTGGTAGATGTTATTCAGTGGGAGATCTATGGGATCGATTCTTGTGTTGAAAGAATATGGTGAACAGTTGAAAGATAGAGATCGAGAAATTCAATGGACAAAGTTTTGAGTTGTGGAAGCTCAAGATGGAGGATATGTTAGTGGATCGAGATTAGCAAATTATTGTAGATCCAGGCATGGCACCAATAGGAATGTCAGTGGAAGACTGGGTGAAGTTAGATCATAAGGTGAAGAGCACAATATGATTGTGTCTCCCAGATTCAGTAGTATTGAATGTATCAAGGGAATCTATGGCAAAGGATTTATGGGTCAAGTTAGGGTCTTTGTACCAATCTAAGTCCCTAGTGAACAAATTGTTCTCACAGAAAAAGTTATATAACTTGAGGATGAAGGATGGAGACTTGGTGATAAAGCATCTGAATGCCTTTAATACTGTGGTAAGACAATTTTTATCTATTGATATAAAAAATTTAGAAAAATATAATTGCATTAGTTTGCTATGTTCTCTACTAGATTCGTGGAATAAGCTAGTTGTTGTAATAGGTAGTAATACAACTACCTTCAAGTTTGATGAAATGGTCTCATCCTTACTGTCGGAGGAGATGAGATGGAAAACTATGGAGAGCTAGAATGGATATGCCTTATCTATACAAGGATGGTCCCATAATAGAAACAAAAAATGTCCTCGAGTGGGAGATCTAAATCTAGAGGGAGATCTAATTCTCTAGAAAATCCTGTAAAGGTGTGCTTGAAATACGGAAAGGAATAGCACTACAAAAAGGAGTGTAGGTCTAAAGCTCCTGAGAAAGGAAAGGGATTTTATGATGCTCATTCTTCAGAGGCGAAAACCATGTCAGATGAAGGTGGGGAAGTGTACTTGGCTTCTTCTTCAAGTACACATGTAGATCATGAGGCATGGTGGTTAGGTCCCTATGCTACTAGTGTAAACCCTTATTGGTATTAGTGAAACCCCATTATTATATTTTTGTGCCCTTTTAGTCCCCATATTGTTATCATTGTGCCCCATAGAAGCCCACTATTGTTATTGTTGTGCCCTTACATTATTATTGTTATGTCGGCTCTGATTACATTATGACCCCTTAGACTCCTATATATAGAAAGGAGGTATTATCATTTGTATCATCCAAGAATTGTTCATTTGTGTAATGTAAAGGAGGTTTCCCCCTCGAAGAGGCTGATTTGTAAGGTGTTGATCTATCTTTTCTATCTTTTTGTGAGTTGATTTCATAACATCTGGTATCAGAGCTTTGGATTCTAGCATTTCCCTGCACCAAACAGGTCATCGTGGAATTTTCGATATAACATTTTTTCTACGAAGTTTCAGAAGCTAAAACAAAAACCCAATTGAGCTGAAATTGTTCGAACCATCGGTTTTGAATTTCAAATATTTTCTCACTATGTTTTCAGAGATATGATTTGAGGAAATTAGGGTTTTTTCAAGCTCCCGAATTCCATCTCAAATAGGTCATCATGGTATTTTCACACTATAATTTGGTTTCTACGAAGGTTTAGACTCTGAAATTGAAACCCATTGAGCCGAAAGCATGGTGTATCTCGGGCCCGAATTTCAAATCTTGTTTTGCTATATTTTCGAAGATACAGACCAAGACATTTAGGTTTTCTACATGCTCCCAAATTACATCTCAAACAAGTGACCTGGGGAAAATCATCATAACTTTCTCTCTAAGCATCTGATTAAAATTTCATCAGAAGATAAAGAAAGAGGACAGACTATAATTTTATTTATATTGTTTTCAAGTATGAAGGTCAAAAAAATAACATGTGGCACTTCGTACAAGTTTGATCTACTAAAAACATATATAAGCAAGTCATCTTGGGCCATTGGGCATAACTCTTTCTTGAAGAATTCAATTTTGATCAGACTGGTGGCATTAGAAGGAGGACACAAAGGGCTACTGCAGGTCATAATTATAGACCTTGGAGATTTGAAATTACAGAGTTATAGTCATTCCAAGATTAAGCACCTAAAATCAAGAAAAGGCGATATGAGGAAGTTTGATGGAAAGAATCTGGTAAATTGGATACTACAAATGGAACAATATTTTGATATACATGATGTACGACTATTACAAAAGGTACGTATCGCATCTTTATATTTAGAATCGAATCAATTTTTATGGTATAAAGGGATTTGTTCTCGTAAACCACTTGTCACTTGGTCAATTTTCATAGAGGAAAGGATAGCACACTATGAGGATACAAAGAGCAACACCTTCTTTAGCCAATTGATAAATCTCAAACAACGGGTTCAATGGCAGATCACATTGAGGACTTCCAAAAATTGAATATAAGGGTAAATTATATTCCATAGAAGCAAAGGATTGATGTCTTCATAGGGGCTTTAAAGGATAACATTCAACATGAGGTTCATCTTTGAGAAATTGATTCATTGGAGAAGGCATTCAGGTTGGCAAGAAAAATTGAAAGCAGAATTATGGAAACAAGGAATCCTACCACTCACAACTATAAATATGGAAGTGTTTTTTCTCCTAGCCATCCACAACCTACAAGGTTTACACCACAACGATTGGAAGAAAAAAGAGAAAAATAGAAAAAGGGATTTGTTACATTTGTGATACCAAATACACTAAAGGTCATAAGTGTGCTGAGAAGAAATTATTTTACATAGATTGTGAAGAGGAGGAAGAAAAGGATCAAGAAACATCAAAATAAGGGGATATACACTAGGAACCAACCCTAGATAAATAAGAAATGAATCTGATCATATCTTGTAAAGCATTGAAAAGAATTACCACTCAAACTCTCAAGATAGAAGGACATATCAAGAAGAAAAAGGTTCAAGAAGTGAAATATCACATCGAGCATCAAGAAATGAATCTGACCATATATTGTAATGCATTGACATGAATTAACACTCCTCAAACTATCAAGATAGAAGGACATATCAAGAAGAAAAAGGTAATAGTGTTGATTGATTCGGGCAGTACCCATAATTTTCTTCATTTTAAGATAAAGAAGGAATTGAATTGCTCCTATATCCAGCACAAGAGTGTCAAATGATGGTTGCAAATGGAAGAACCACAAATTTCTCTGGAAAGTGCCATAATATCAAGCTATCCATGGGAGAATATGTTTTGAATAGTCCAATTCTTTCCATTCCAATGGGTGGTGTTGATGTTGTACTAGGAGTCCAATGGCTACAATATTTGGTTACGATAACTTTTAATTTTCAAGAACTCTTCTTGATTTTTTTCAAAAGGAAAGGAAGTTGAATTAAGGGGTATTGTTGGGAAACCGGTAAACATAATCATCTCTAACGGCATGAAAAAGCTTCTAAAGGAAGAAAAACATGGTGTAATTGCACAATTATGTTCGCTAGAGGTTCCCACGTCGAAATCATCTATTTCTCCAAATCTCCAAAAAGCCTTGGGACAATCATTACAAGGTATTTGGGACTCCCAAAGGCCTCCCACCTATTTGTGATCATGATCATGCTATTTATTTTCCAGGAAGTATTCCTCCAAACATCAAACCTTGCATATATCCCTTTACACAAAAGAGTGAAATTGAATGCATGGTTGCATAAATGCTAGAGGTTGGTATAATTCAACCTAGTCAAAGTTCTTTCTCTGCTCCAGTAGTATTGGTGCACAAGAAGGATGGATCATGGCACATGTGTCTGGATTATAGAGAGCTCAACAAGCTCACGATTAAAGACAAATTTCCCATTCCTCTCACTAATGAATTATTGGATGAATTGCATGGAGAAATTTACTTCAGCAAGTTGGACCTTCATGCAGGATATCATCAAATCAGAATGAAGACCGAAGACATTATGAAAACAACATTTAGAACTCATGAGGGTCATTATGAATTTTTGGTCATGCCTTTTGGCCTTACCAATGCACCTTCTACATTCCAAGATTTGATGAACTCCATTTTCAAACTCTTCATTAGAAAATTTGTGTTAGTATTTTTTGATGATATACTAATCTACAACAAGTCTTGGAAGGATCATGTTCAACATGTTGATATAGTGCTCAAACTATTGGACGAGAAACAATTATCTGCAAAAACCTCCAAATGTTTCTTTGGAGTACAAGAGGTGGAATACTTGGGTCATATTGTATCTCATTAAGGTGTTAAGGTAGACCCTCAACAAAAACAAGTTCTATAACTCTTAAAGGATAACCTCACTTTGTCACATAATTGAATGAAACAATAGGCAGATCAACATCGTAGCTAAAAAAATTTCGATATAGGTGACTGGGTATTTTTACAAATACAACCATAAAAACAAATGTCCCTCGAGCAAGCTAAGAAGGATAATAAATTATCACCAAAGTACTATGGTCCTTATAAGGTGCTACAAAAGATTGTTACTATGGCATACAAATTGGAGCTTCCTACATCTTCCCAAGTGCACCCAGTTTTCCATGTTCATGCTTAAAGAAGTTTATAAGTGACAGGGTCCTAGTTCAAACCATATTGTCGAAATTCATGAGGAAGGAAAAATCATATTGGAACCTGAAGCAGTCACGGAAAAAAGAACTCGATAGCTACAAAATTGATCAATTTCAGGTATCTCATCAAGTGGAAGAACTTACCCGCTGAAGATTCCACATGGGAGGACGAGAATTTTATACAGAAGCATCCAGAACTACTCAAGCATTGAGGACAACACTTTTTGAGGGAGAGGGGCATGTTAGGTCCCTATACTACTAGTGTAACCCCTTATTATTATTAGTGCAACCCCCTTATTATATTTTTGTGCCCATGTAGTCCCCATATTGTTATTATTGTGCCCCATAGAAGCCCACTATTGTTATTGTTGTGCCCTTACATTATTATTGTCATTTCGATTCTAATTACATTATGACCCCTTAGACTCCCATATATAGAAAGGAGGTCTTGTCATTTGTATCATCCAAGAATTGTTCATTTGTGTAAAGTAAAGTAGGTTTCCCCCTCGAAGAGGCTGATTTCTAGGGAATTGATCTATCTTTTCTATATTTTTGTGAGTTGGTTTCATAACAATGGTTGATTGGCTCAAGTGCATCCTTTCACTTCACTCCCCATAGGGAGTGGTTCTGCGAGTACATGAAATATGATGGTGGTGATGTCTTCTTAGGGAATTACAGGAAGGTAAAAATCATCATACATGGAAAATTCAAGCTACATTTGCAAGGTGGGAGGATTAGAACACTTCCTAGTGTTTTGCATATTCTTACATTGGCTAGAAATCTTATTTTTGTAAGTAAGATAAATGATGCAAGTGTAAAAATAGTGTTCGAGAAACATATCTGCAAGATGGTTAAGGTAGAATTGGTATTAATGCGGGGAGTTCAAATTGGAACTTTGTACAAGCTTCTGGGTAGCACTATTATTGATGGGTGTGATATTTATGTGGTTCTTGAAAGTGGAGCAGAAAACCTAGTGGTCTCTGGAGAAAATATCAGGTTATGGGATCAAAGGCCTGGTCATATTGGAGAGAAGGTGTTATAGCTCCAAATCTCACTCTGGATGTTTGTGATGCTACACTCATGGCCTAGGGCAACCCCTCCTTCCAGACCTGGTCCAAATACCTAAAAAAGAGTGTTTTACTCCCTATACGTGACATTGCCCTGAGCTAAATGTGTGTGTACGCGAGTCTGTGTATACCCAACCTCTTAAAACACTTAAAAAAAAATAAATCTCCTTAAATTTGGGCAAAGATCATGGGTTTTACCTGTTGATTACCTATTAGTGCCTGTGGCCCAACTATTCCCAACTAAAAAACTACTTTGGGGAAGTATAAAAAGGCTTCAATGGGAAAGCCTAAGGGAGGAGAGAATAGAGAGAAAAATCACTTTGCTGAGATTATCCTTGATTAGGTTTGAAGATCCTTGTGCTTCCAGCACTTCCCCCATTACAGGAAACCCTTGTTTCCTTGAGTTATGATGTCTTTTCATTAGTTGATATATCCTTATGTTAGTCATGGAAGGAGCCTTTTGAAGACTTGGGATTGGATGAATCTGGAGGAAGGTTCAGCTTGGAGCCTGCGAGAGGAAGATTCATGCGATATCATTCCTTGTTTTACTTTAGTTATCTACAATAAATAAACATTTGTCTTGTCCTCGAAATCAATCTTCTTCATTCTTATGATATTGTTATTATGGTTTTCATATGAATAGTTGTTTCAATTATATAACTAACAACCTTTCAATATGCTATGAAGTTGATTTCTTTATGATGCTTGGTCCATATACTGCTATGCTTCTTTGAATTGGTTATTTTGCAGGTTGAAGGATTGAAAGGAACTCCAAGAGGGTTTGGACCTTAGCTCGATATACCTGAAGGAAGGACCCCCTAGTGCACCTCTCTTCACGTAGTTTTCTTATATTAGTATCATGACTATGTGGAATGTTTGTTTTTCATTGTAGATAACCCCTGCTCTGCTAGGGTATTGACCCAAGACCCTAGGGGACTTTATCCCTTAACAGAATTGGCAACTCCACTGGGGACAACAATGTTGTTGTTCCTAGTTTGGGTTAATTTAAGCCAATCAGGGCTCAGCCTTTGATTTTCTTGCCATAACTGAGTTTTCTACCCCTCTAAGAATTTAGACTTTAAGTCTGGTCAGTTTCTTTAGACCGCTTTTTTTTACTATTTCTTGTGAACAGTTATATGCGCAGTTTTTCCAAGTTACAGAGGCATATGTATGCAAGTTTCCCCATATAAACTCGTGTATACGCAGGTTTCTTTGGGTTGAATCGCATATAGACACAGTTGTGCACTGACACAGTCGTGCATACCCTAATTTTCCAAGATTTTTGCAAACCTTTCTTATTCAGTAAATTTTTTTGTTGGTCTGAGTGTTTCCTAAGAAATCAAGTATGGTTGTCAATATTTGTTTTTGTAGCAAGTCTCTGGTTTCGAATTCTCTCTGTTTGTGGAAAGTTTTGGTCTTGTTTTGTTTTGTTGCAAGTGTCATCATTTGTGTTCGAGCACACAAGATTTCTTTCTGAGAATCTTGGCTGTTCTGGTCTTCCTAGGTAGAAAGACTGGTTTTAATCTTTGTGGTGAACTTTATATTTGTGACCTCCTTGCTTTGTGTCAAAACTGCATCTTGTGACCATTTGCTTTTCTTGCTTTTGAAAGTTATTGTGTGATGATTTTGAGGTTTGTCTTTCTTGATATTTTGATCATTGTCACCAAGCTCTTTTTGCTACTTTTTGGTTGTTGAGAGCATCTTGAAACACCTATTTTGTTGAGTTTTCGCCCATTTTGAGTTAATAACTTGCAAAGTGTTTTTGTTGCCTATTCTTCGGCCTCAAAGTTTTCTATAGTATTTGGAGCACTTTTGAAAAGTCTATTTTGTTTTTTCTTTTGAAGAAAACTTCTTGAAAACTTGGTTTTTGCTTTCTTTGGCCTTGTTTTGATTTAGTTTCTTTTTGCGAGTGAAAGTGCATTTTTGTTTGTCTTGCGATTTGCTTTTAGTGTTTGGACAAAAATGAGCATTAGCAACTTATATTATATCTAAACATCTTAAGTGCCTAATTATAAGTGATAAGCAAGTTACTTTCATTCTTTGATTTAGAGTAGTCTTAAGTTTTTGCATCAGCATATACTCATTGCATTAGGATAGTTTGTGCATCTTTTTAGGGAATCCATAGTTTTGTTAATTTTTGTGAGTGTGAAGCTTGTTAAAAGAAAAGAATAAAAATGTATTGCTTTCTTAGAAGTTCCTTAGAACCTAGTAGAAATTTATTTCATTGAAGAACGAAACGAGTGCATTTGCATATTGATTGGTTTTTATTAATTTCTTTTACGTCGAAAAACACCATAAGTTTCATTTCCACTTATCCCTTAACTTAAGAACAACCCATTTAAAAACAAGCACCAACTAAAATATACTAGAACTTTTTATATATTGTCAATTTAGACACATCAACAAGTTTTAGGATATTTTAGGGCCTTGGATTAGGTGTGTGGAGAGAAAAATCTCCAAGGCCATTTCAAACTTTCAAACATAGAAGTCTGAATAGTGAGTGCAAATCCAATAGCATTAGGGATACCAGGAAAGCTCCGGATCTGGGAGTTAAGCATGAGGGTTTTTGAAGATAAGGAAGAGAGATACCCCCTCTCCTACTTGTCGGATCTTATCTCAAGACTATTCCACCTGGCTTCTAACACAAGTTGGTAACCTTAGTTGCTTCTCCTAGGGATCTACATAGGTGGTTGTGGAGGGGAATCCCGTGGCACCTGAGGTCGACGTTGTATCACTCTCAACAGAACTTCTGGAGGGCACCCTTACGAAGCTTGGGGGCTTGCACTAGCATAGGCTATTGTTAAGAGGTCAATGTAACTTCCTCTGTTACCTTCACTGGTAGGACTGGGTCATCATTATCCCATACTATCTTCGGAAGGCCCCTTACTTCAATTTCTTGTATTTTGGTGTCTGGTCCTCATCACCTGGAGCGGAAATACTTGAAAGTTGTTTGACTGGCTGACATATTTTTGTGACTTTTTAGTGTGTGTTATCTGCTCTTAGTTGGCCTAGCTTTCATTTTTTCTTGAGTCTTTAATTAGATCTTAATAAAAATTCAAAGTGGTTGACCGATCGCCTAGATGGTCTTGAATACTTCATGGTATTTCACCACCAAGTTTAGAGCCTTCTCCTAGAAGGTGCAGAGGTGATACTGCCAGTGGGTTTCATCTCGTGGCAGCTGACGCATCGAGGATTGATCCTCCCCCTGGGCATTAGTGTTCAAGATAGGCCTGGTACTTCCACAGAACTAGAGAGAAACACCCCAGTTCTTTCTCAAGTTCTCTTTCTATCAGAAGATAACATTGAGGTAGAAGAACTGCCAGAGTCGTTAGCGGCTCCAAATTCTCCTCTAACTTCTAGTCATCCAGACGTATTACAATACGTTGGGACTTCGATGCATAAACCATCAAGTCCAGGTCATATTACACACTTACCTTCGATGACCACCACTGGAAGCATGGCTTCTACCACAAGTGTTAAAACCATGTAGACTCCAACGTCAATACAAGGGGGAGGAACTATTTCCATCTCCTCTACATCTTTATTTGGGTCTTTTGCTAGCACATCCTTAGTTGGGTCTACCTCCATTCCTTCTACGAGTGGAAATTATCAAGCCAATGCATCTAGTTTTGGATTTTTCCCGTTTGGCACCCATTCACAGTGTATTCCATCAGTTCCATTTAGTGCCTCCACATCCATGATGGGTGGGTCAGCTTCATTTCAGGGTTTTCCTTTTGGAAGTGGTCATATACCACATTCCAACCCAACGATAGGACCTATGCCTTTTTCTTCTACAGAACAGGGCAGCAATCCCTTTCAAGGTTGGACCAACCTTGTGGTTAGTGGCATAGGAACTAGGAATCCATTTTTCAGCCAACAAGGGAATAGGTTGTACTCCACAGTTAGTTCATTTTGAAGTATTCCTCCCTTAGCTTCTACTTGGAATACTTATCAGGGGTTATTGACTCCTTATAATCCTTTAGGAGGGAGCTTCGCTGATTATGGAGGTTTTTCGGTCGGAGGTTGTCAAACTCTGAGTTTTGCTGGATCACAAGGTTCACCTTTTGGTTCAGCTAGTTCTACTAGTTACTTTGGGTAGCCTGGTGCCTTAAAAAATCCCAACCAATCTTTTCAGAACTTTAGGAACTCTACCCAATCTGGGTGGAATCCCCAAGGTCCTCCTAGGCTTCCTTTTCTAGCAAAGTTGAATTTTCCAGATCTCACGAAATTGAAAAGTGATCCAATCAAATACAATCTAGCCTGGCCTCCGATCCCAACCAAAATCCCATCAGACATTCCAAAGTTCAAGGGGAAGGGTGGTGAAGACCCAGGTGACCATGTAACCACATTCCATTTGTGGTGCTCGTCAAACTCCCTCATCGATGATTCAATTAGTTTGAGCCTCTTTCAACGCACCTTAACTGGCAATGCAACCAAGTGGCATATAGAGTTGCCAAGGGGAATCTTTACATCTTTTGCCAATTTGGCTAACATTTTCCTAAATCATTTCCAGTTTCCCATCCGTTATGATGCCGGAACTGAACTTTTGGCCAATTTTCGTCAGGATACAGCAACTCACATTTTTTATCATATTCGGGAATGGAGACGGAGAAAGAGGCTCATTAAAGTTGAAATTCCTCCATAATACCGTGTCAAACAGCTTTTGAAATCCTTACAACCTGAGATCTCTAAGGATGTCTCTCTATCCGGAGTCTATTTTGAAGAGAAAGCTATTTTTAGCGCCTAGCAATTAGAACTGATTTACTCTCAGTCTGGGATTCTACAAAAAATATTGCTTGATGCTCCATGCGAATGGTATCATTGGATCCATAAACACAAATGCAGTGAACTTGTTGAGCCAATTGCAACAGTTGTCTTTACAAACTGCTCCTACCAATCAGGTCACATTGTCTAACCCTTCGTCTTCTCAACTCTCTTCTGTTAATGCATCCAATCTTCCAACCCCAAAGGAAATCAAAATTCCAATGGGAAAAAGAAAGGACAAAGTAAGAAAAAGAGTCAAAATGGGAAGGTTGACGCATTTAAACCTAGCAATAATGCTGGTGGTGGTGGAAATGAGTCTAGAAAGAAAGAAAAGTTTCCATGCAAGCTATGTAGTGGCGACCATTTAACTCATCTCTACCCAAAGATTCAATATGCTCAGCGCTTGTTAGGGTAGCAAGGGACTTTTATCTCTCAAGCTGTGTTAACAAACCCTTTTCCCCAATGATCTGATAATCACCCTATGAGTGACATCAGTTGAATTTTTATTAAACAAAAGGTATTACAGACTCATGTGCTAGTGTGTGTTCTATGTTATTTAAGCAATGGATCGATCAGATTGCCAATACATAGACATTTAAATGGAAAGATAACAGAGAAATATAGTAAGCAACCATAAAGACACAAGAAATTTTAATAAGGAGTTCAGCCTATTCTCCAGGGCTACGTCTCCGGTCCAGCTTTCAGTGGTGGCCTTGTTTTATTGTGTCTTTAAGCAAAGAATTACAATGCAGGGACTCAATGTGAGTTCTCCTGAAGCAGGTTGTGCTTGGTAGGGTGGTTCTTGGATTCCCCAAGCCACTGGAGTACACAGTCTCTTCTTCCCACCAACTCTGTGACCTTATGGTCTATAGTGGTAAGAGCCCAACGTGGTGCTCAGCCTCGACAGATCCCTCTATGGGGTGGCTCAAATCTCTCAAGCTCGGTGGTGCTCGATGCTGCCGCTACGTCAGCTCAACCCTCTGTCTCATCTTGCTTTTCTCTTGCTTTACTACCTTATTCTCTATGTATTCCATCCTCCTCTCAGGATTCTAGCCTTTTTCCTTCATCTCTTGGACCTCACTCCAACTTGACTATGTATTCTGTCTTTATTCATGGCTTTTAGCCATTCATTTCCATACATATTTGGTTCCTCTTACGCCTCTGTCGATTCGCCCTTTGCAGCTACGCTTAGAGTTCCTTGTTTGGCATCAGCATGAATGCTCAGGGAGTGGCCACGTGTCCTCATCTGAATAGTGCCAGCCTACTTGTCAGTTTGTTTCTTCAGTTACATTGTGGATGCATTCTTCCTCCACTGTGGCGGTCAAACAAATTCCAAATCCCTTTAGAACATGGCTTAATTCCCTGTTGATTCTGCTTCCTCCATCGGGCGCAATCTCAGCCATCCGATCTGGGCTCCTCCAGATCCAACGTCACATGCACGTTGTGTGCGGTTGACTTGCTCGACCTATAGCACGTGATCAATGGCAGTTTTCTCTCACCTCCGCCACCACGCATTGATCATTGAGTGGGATCGCTCCGCTCTTCTCCAAAACCGTTTACCATTTGAGGGTGCCCCAATCAATACCGTCGGTTTTTATAGTGCGGGTCTCGCCTTTGTCCTTTTAGAGATTTTTTTTCTTCGCCCGTGGTTCTCCAGATCCTAACGCGACTGAGTGCTTAAGGCTCCTCCATTTCGGCCCTGTTTGCCCCGTGAGGTGCTAATCCTGCATCAAAAATCACCTCCTTTTCCCGATCCGGGGCTCCCAGGGGCTACTTTGACTGCCTGCGTAGTCTCCATGGGCCTCAGTTAGTGCGCTTTGACCGAGGTCCTCGTCATTCCACGTTGGCTTCCATTGCCATTGGTTCAGGGTGTCTTTGATCGTTGTTTTTGGAATTTTTAGAGATTCGTCCTGACCTAATACAGTCATGGTTCTTTTCCAGTCTTTAATGGATCTAATTCAGATCATGGCCTTCCCACTAAAAGAGCTTTTGGACCACCAAAAGTTGGTTTTCTTCAAGCATTGACTAAGTGAGGAAACTTCTGTCTCACTTGCCCAATCTCAATCCACTTGCACTACTCGGCTTCGAACCTTTAAGCCCAATCCTGAGGTATTCCACTTGTCCACTACACGTCATTCTTACCTTCCTGTCCAGCACTGTGTCTTCTCGTAATTCATTAAGATATTTAGGTAGCAGGTCATCAACAAAAGGTAATTGACTCTGCGCTTCAGGGTCCTCAACCATTGAAGGTTCAAACAACCTCAAGCAATTTGTGTTCACGACTGAGTAGATGTACATGTAAGCTGGTAGATCAAGGCAAAAAGCATTTTCACCAATCTTCTCAAGTATCTTGAAGGGTCCATACCTGATAGGTCTTAGCTTTTTACTTTCACCTTGCATCCTATCCTTGTTGATATACAGCCAGACTTGGTCTCCAACTTGAAAACTATGCTCCAACCGATGCTTATTGTGCCTAACCTTGTACTTGGTCTGGCTCTTTTCCAACTATTCTTATACTGCCTGGTGGATCTCCTGGATCTGTTCAATGAGCCTAGTTGCCTTGTCCACATCAGTGTGTCTATCAACCATGGTATCTTTACCAAAGACAAAATCCAAATGAGACCTTGGTATGAAACCAAAACAGGTCTCAAAAGGAGATCTCTGTGTAGAAGAGTGTTTGGCTCTATTGTAAGCATGATGCACATAACACAAGTGTTCATCCCAAAGCTTAGGATGTTTGTTGCAATATCCTCTCAATAACTGGATCAATGTCTTGTTAACTACTTCTGTCTGGCCATCTATTTGTGGATGAAAAGTTGTACTTTTCTTTAATTTGGTGTCCATTAGTTACCACAAACTTGACCAAAACTTCCCCACAAATCGGTTGTCTCAATTAGATACAATAGAAGTGGCTAATCCAAAATGAACCCATACATGTTCAAAGAACAATTTTGCAGTTTGTTCAACTGTAATCTGTTTACAACAGGGTATCAAAATACACATTTTGTTGAACCTATCCGCAACAACATATATATAATCATGACCTTTCCTAGATTTAGGCAGTCCTCCAACAAAATCCATGGAAATGCTTTCCCAAGGGTGAGAAGGAACTGGCAATGGAGTGTACAAGCCTAGTTTTCTATTGCTAGGCTTACTTTTCGCAAACATAGTACATCTCTTTACATATCTAGAAACTGTCTCACTCATTCTCGACCAACAGCATAACCTTTGCAGTTGTGCAATTGTTTTACTTACCCCAAAGTGACTTGATATCAGAGAAGTGTGTGCTTGCCTAATTATCTTTACTCTCTCAGTTTGTGGAATGCAGAGTTTCCCACAATTATATAAGAGTCGGTCCTTCATGTGATAGTCCAATTCTTCTATTCTTTTGCCTTGACTCAAAGTTGCATATACATCTCTAAAGTCCATATCCTGAGCATACTGTTCTATGTAGCTTTCATGCAGCACAAAATTATGCTTAAGTATGGTAGATGCATTCATAATGGGTCTAGATAACATGTCTGCAACCTTGTTATGGATGCCCTTTTTATATCTAATGACTAAATGAAACTGTTGTAGAAAACCCATCCATTCGTAATGTCTTGATTGTTGCAACTTAGTTTGGGAGTGTAGGTATTGAAGTGGCTGATGATCAATATGTATTATTGTTTCTTTTCCCATTAAGTACTGTTTCCACTTTTTCACACTCTGGACTAATGCATAAAATTCTTTATCATATGTAGGATAGTTAACTACTGCAGGATTAAAGGTCTCAGAATGATAACATATGGGTTTACCGTGTTGTGTCAACACTGCTCCCATGGCATAGTCACTGGCATTAGTTTGGATCTCAAATGTTCTTTGTAGATCTGGCAGTGCTAGTACCAGTTCTGTACTAATCGTTTCTTTCAAGGTGTCGAAGGTTTTCTGTTGTTTGCCTCCCCACTGAAATGCCTTGTTCAATCCTGTCAAGGCATGTAAGGGAGCTGCAATTGAGGAAAATTTTGAAATGAACTTCCTCCAATATTGTGCTGCTCCTAAGAAGCTTCTCACTTCTGTAGCAGACTTTTCTTTAGGCCAATTTACAATGACTACCACTTTAGAGGGATCTATTTTCAATTCACCTCCCCCTACTATGTGACCCAAATAATTTAGAGAGGTTTTGCCAAATTCACATTTGGAGAGTTTAACATAAAGTTTTTCTCTTTTCAAAAAATATAATGTCTGCTTAACATGCCTTAAATATTCTTCCCACATTTTACTAAAAAATCAGAATGTCATCCAGATATACAATAACAAAATTATCAAGAAAAGGTCTGAGTACATCATTCATTAATCTCATGAAAGTAGCAGGGGCATTGGTCAAGTCAAAAGGCATAACCAGCCATTCATACAATCCCTGATTTGTTTTGAAAGTAGTATTCCATGCATCTTGCTCTGCAACTCTGACCTGATGGTATCCACTGTGCAAATCCAGCTTGGTGAAATAAACAGCTTCCTTCAATTGATCTAAAATATCATCTATGCGAGGAAGGGGATAACGATTTTTTATTGTTATCTTGTTCATTGCTCGGTAGTCAATGCACATTCTCCGAGCCATCTTTCTTTCTCACCAAAACGATTGGTGACCCACATGGTGATGTGCTAGGCCTGATGAACCCTTTCTCGAGCAACTCCTGCACTTGCCTCTTGATTTCAGCATTCTATAAAGCAGACAACCTGTACATCCCAATATTAGGCAATGGAACATCTTGCTGCAAAATAATATCATGTACTCTCCCCTTTTTGGGTGGCAGACCTTTAGGTTCTTGGAACAAGACATCATACTCTGAAACAACCTTTTCTATATCAACTTGTTGATCAGAATTACAGCCCTCAAATACATTGGTTTTATCATGTTTCTTTTCCTTTACAACCATCAATAGGAATTGTTTGCATGAATTTATCATTCTTTTCATCTGTCCTGAGTTTATGAGAGTATAATTTTTCTTAAGCTTATGAGCTCTTACAAAGTATTCGATTCCACCTTTAACAAGCATATTCTTGTTCTTAGCTCTATAGAAAATAGCCTTTTTATCATACAAGTAAGGACTTCCTAAACCAATTCAACATATATCCAAAGGAATTACATCTAACTCAACCTCATCTACAAATGCTGACCCAAAAGAAAACTTGAGTTTGCACTGTCTAGTCACTTGTAGTTGTGCTTTATCATTCAACCATCCTAATGGGTATGGTTTCTTATGTGGTATAGTTTCTAATCCCAATTTCTTTACAATTGCTTCATAAATTAGATTTACTTGTGAGCCACTATCAAACAAAGTATCAATCTTTTGATTTTTGGAAACAACTCAAATATGGAAAAGCTCATTTATTTTTCTCTCATGTTCTTCATCAATAACAGATTGAGAAAAATTACTAGTAGATGCTTCAGAATTCTTACCTTTTATACCTGTGGCTGCAATGATTGTTTCATCTCTTGAGTTTGACCCCAAATCTTTCTGAATAGATGCATCATTCTTCTACTTCTTTCCCTCAGACTTCTTAGGTCTCAGCTCTGGATGCAGAATCCAACAGTGCTCATCATCATGCCCATCCTTTTTACAGTGAGTGCATGAAGCTTTTCTTTTCTGTGCAGTGTTAGCCTTCCTTGCTTTCCACTTCTACTTTATTTTCTCCTTGCTCTTGCTTACAGTGGGTTGGATGGTCCCCCAACTTCTGGATTTCCATTCTTTCCTCTAGCTTCTAGATGAGTAGCTTGTACAGATACCTCATCTATACTAGTGGGATTAAACATGAGGATGGTATGCCTCATGTAGCTGTGTAGACCACCAATGTACTTCAAAAGAGTCTCTGGTGAGTCTAATGAGATACCTAACATCAATGCTCTCTTTTTGAACTCTTGAGTATACGCTTGCACACTTTTCCCTTTCAACTGTAGAAGAATTTGCCAACTCATCATGGCTTGTTGCATGTAGGCCAATGGATAGAACCGCTTCTTGATTGCAGAAACAAAGTCACTCCAGATAGAGATTGTCTTCCCATGTCTCTTTATGTCAGCTTGGGTTCTACCTTCCCACCAAACCAAGGCAGTGCCTCCTAGGTGTAGGCTTGCCAGTTGAATTTTACTCTTGTCTAAGTCGATGTTTTGCACTCTGCAATACACATCAATTTGTCTAATCCAATTGTCCAACTTTTCAACATTTAGCTCTCCATCATATATAGGCAAATCAAATTTAACATCTAACTTAATCAAATATACTTTCTTATTATGCATAGGGCTATTAGGAGGTGTGAGAAAGCTTTCATCTTTCCCTTTTCCTTTTGAGTGGTCATGGGAATGAGACTCATCTTCTTCTTTATCTTGTTTAGAACCTAATGAATATTCATCCTTATGCTTTCTAAAGTCCCTATACATTTCTTCTACCATAGACTTTATATCTAGGAAACTCTCCATGAATTGAGGGTCCGGCCCCATAGAACCTTCCTCTGACATTGTCTTCTGAGGATAGACTCTCCCAATTTCAGGATTAGCTTCGACCAACTCTCCTTCTCCTAATTTGAGCTTTGATCTAGTGAGAATTCAACAGCTAAACCAAAACAAGCTTGTCTAACCTTATAGCCTAAAGCTCTGATACCACTTGATCTGAGATTCACCATATGAGTGACATTGATTGAAGATTTGTTAAACAAAGGTATTACAGACTCATGTACTAGTGTGTGTTCTGTGTTATTTAAGCAATGGATCGATCAGCTTTCCAACACATAGATATTTAAATGGAAAGACAACAGAGAAATACAGTAAGAAAACACAAAGACACAAGAATTTTGATAAGGAGTTCACCCTATTCTCCAGGGCTACATCTCTGGTCCAACTTTCATTGGTGGTCTTGTTTTATTGTGTCTTTAAGCAGAGGATTACAATGTAGGGACTCAATGTGAGTTCTCCTAAAGCGGGTTTGCATGGTAGGGTGGTTCTTGGATTCCCCAAGCCACTTGAGTACACAAAATTCCTCTTCTTACCAGCTTTGTGACCTTCTGGTCTACAATGGCAAGAGCCCAATGTGGTGCTTAGCCTGAACAGATTCCTCTATGGGATGGATTGAATCTCTGAAGCTCTCTGGTGCTCGATGTTGCCACTGGCCAACTTGGCTCTCTGTCTCTTTCTGCTTTTTCTTTACTGCCTTCTTCTCTAGTTTCTATCTCTCAATGTTCATTCCTCCTCTCTAGGTTTGCCCTAACTGACTCTCTTGTGTATTCTGTCTCTGTTCAATGCTTTTAGCCATTCGTTCCCATGCCTGTTTGGTTCCTCTTCCACCTCTGTCGATTCACCTTCTGCAGCTACCGTTGGTGTTCCCTGTTCGGCATCATCATGAATGCTCAGGGAGTGCCCACATGTCCTCCTCTAAATAGTGCCAACCTGATTCATTGGTTCATTTCTTCATCTACGTCATGGATGAAGTCTTTCCTCCATCGTGGCAGTCAAACGGATTCCAAATCATTCTAAAACACGGCATATTCCTTCGTCGATTTTTCTTCCTCCATCAAGCTTGATCTTAGCTATCTGATCTGGGGCCTCCAGATCCAATGCCATACGCACATCCCACGCGGTTGACTTGCTTGACTGATATCGCGTGATCAACGGTGGTTTTCTCTCACCTATGCTTGCCACGCGTTGATCGATGTATGGGATTGCTCCAATTTCTCCAGAACCACTTACTGTTGAAGGGCACCCCAATCAATACTGCCAGTTTTTCAGAGCATGGGTCTCACCTTGTCTTTTAACGCTTTTTCATTTTTCGCCTGCGGTTCTCCGGCTCCCGACGCGACCAAGTGCTTGAGGCTCCTCCATTTTGGCTCTGTTTTCCCAGTGATGCGTGATTAGAACTAAGCGCTAATCATGCATCAAAATCCACCTCCTTTTCCCAATCAGAGGCTCCCAGGGGCTACTTTGACCTCCTATGCAATCTCCATGGGCCTCGGTTAGTGCATTTTGATCGAGGTCATCGTCGTTCCATGCTGGCTGCCATTGCCACTGGTTCGGGGGTGTTTTTGTTCACTGTTCTGAATTCTTTAGAGATTTGTCCCAACCTGATATAGTCATGGTTCTTTGATAGTCTTTTATGGATCCAATTCAGATTAGGTGATATCACATCTCCATCGTTGATCTAGGAGTTCTAGATCCAATGTTGGTGATCCATTTCGGGTGGCTCTATTATACTGGAGTTAACCACCCGATGAGGGTGGTTTTCTCTCTCCTCGTCCTAGACACGTGGTGGTTGTTATATGGCATTAGGTGGAGCTTGGCCTAAACCACTTATCACCTTTGGCTTTCCCGAAATCCTACCGGTTTTGTGATTTTCCCTTTATATTGGAAATATGTTGAAACATTGTATATTATGAAAAAAAGGCCTTAGCGGACTTGAAATGTTTATATATTTCATTCCCAAACCCTTTCAGGTCTAGGCCTCATTGCATTGATGCCGCTCTATGTCTACCCTTTGTATTTCATTATATAACGAAAATATGTAAAAATGCATAAAAACCGGCCTTTGGCGGACTTAAAAATTTTATATATTTCACCTCCCGGACCTTTTTGGGTCTAGGCTTCATCGCTATCGGGGCTGCCCTTTGCTCCTTTGTATTTCGTTATATAATAAAATACATGGAAAATGCACTAAAACCAGCCTTTCTACGGACCCAAAATATTATTAAATATCGTATATATAACCGTCAGGTCCGATTATCACATCGCATATACACCTGTGCATAGGCCCTGCCCCTTGGTGCTTCTCCACTGCGATATAGTGATGCGATATGATCGCAATCGCTAGTCGCTCATGCCTGGGGCCTTTACTTAAATCGTCGATACCTCGCCGATGCGACCCGTCGATCTGATCATCGGAGATTGCTGATCGGTGGGTCTTGCGCCCATACTTAAATCATCCTCTCTGTAGCACCCATTGCGATTAGCCACTTAGATCTGGGTCGTTGATCAACCAGATCTAACGACTGTTGTTCTTTCACTATTTAAAGCCTACGATTTTGGTTTTTCATGGTTTTCAAGCATTTTTTGCCTCCCGATAGTGTATTTCCACCCTTCCAAGGGCTCCTCTTGCACCAATTTTGACCTTTGGATGCTTTTGAGTAAATTCTAAAGATTTCAAGAGAATTTTTGGATCCCTTGGGATGATTTTAAGAAAATTTGGAAACTTTAAGAGCATATATGGATCCAATTTTGGGCATTTTTCCAGCAAGGCTAACACTGGCTCCTTCTAGGGATGAAATCCTCCCTGTGAGGTTTCAAGGATCACAGATTAATTCCTTTCATGAAAAACAAAATCAAATCTTCCTCCTAATGTTCCTTTGGGCATGGAGTCTATTTTGAAATGAAAATTAAAATTGGAAAAGACATATATACAATAACAAGGCTTTAATTCCTTAAATGAAATAAAGTTTCAAGAACCGCCCATTTACTGGGCTACCAAAAGTATCTCCTCCTTCCAAACTATGCAGAATGAATGTATTGTTTTGCTGAATTTGAGTGATGAAAAGTGGACCTGTCCATAAGGAGTCAAACTTGCCATGATTACCTTTATTTTCCTTAAATGCATCCCATTTAAGCACCCAATCACCAACTTGGAAATTGTCTGTTTTTTACGTTTCTATCAAAGGTTTCTTTCTCTTGGTCAATGTGTATATCAACGAAATCATCAAAGACTTGCAAAAGCCTATTGATTTGATCATCTACTTCAAAAACTTTCCACCATTTGGTATTATTAGGCAGAGATGGTCTATATTTCACCTCATCTCTCTATGCTTTCAGCCTTGGATGTTTTGTTTGGAAGGTTTTGTACACCTGCTGAATAATAAGGTCTACTTTATACTTTTCTATGTCATTTGTGACCTAATGCTCATTTCTACAATACCTTTCTTTCTTTGATGATTTTTTCAGGGTCAAGTACTGGGTCAACTTGTGACTTCTGAGGATTTCTCCGAGTATGCCTCAAAAACTGAGCTAGAACTATGAAGTGGAGTTGCCAAGAGGTTCGGCCTCTAGTAGAGTCGCCAGATAGATGATTACAACCAAAAAAATGCCCAGACTTTTTCTATCATCAAAGTTGGATATGTGTCATTTCCTAGGGAAGTTGAGCTTCAGTTTCTTGTCCCCGACAATGACGCCAATTATTTTATCACTCCAAGAAACTCTCATAGGTTACAGCTCGGAGATGCTTGGTAACATATAATCTTCAATATTTTTCTCATAACTATTGGAATGGATGATGGTTTTGATCGAGTCAGATAATCATTTCAACTCTATTCTCACTCAAGACATGCATGAACACTCTTCAACAATGGAAGGCTTTAGACCACTAATGCTCAATAATTTATGGATTCAATGGATAAATGGAGAATACTAACTGTACCAATAGATTGTATACATAAACACATATGAATGGCCAGCTATAGGCAGTAAATGAGACTTGAAAATCTAATTTACAATGCAGAGATAAGATGAAAGTTATTTGGCATTAGACACAGTAGAAAACATGAATAACCTATTCAAGTGCAAGCATAGAACAACAAAGAAAATGGACAGTGAACATATAATAGCAAAAGAATCTTATATTGCTACAATGAAGATGAGAAGCTTGAAGGAACAGAGTAGCAACAATCTCCAGAACCTGAACCCTTGTTACATCTAGTTTTCAGCCTTTTATAGGCCTTTTATAATGCTCCTAAGCTCTTAAAGGCTCAGGGTCTTAATCTGTGTGATATGTCTTGTTAACTGATTGATTCCCTCAATAGGCAAGCATGGCTCAGAGGTTTTCTCTCTTTCACAGAGGAATAACCACCTTCACGTGGTTTACTGCACTGTTTGGGAGCTCTCTCATGCCAGAGATGCTCCATGATCACTTGTTGGTTTTGGATAAGCTACACTATTGATGCCTCATGATAGATTCTGTTTCAGGTTGTGTTGCGCTGTAGATGCCCATGATATCTCTGTTTCAAGCTAGCTACACTATCTGCTCCATGATCTCTATTGTTGTGGCTATGTTGGGTGTGTTGTGCTGCACTGTGCCCTTTCAAATGTTAGCAATGCATGCTTTCTGTAAATACAGAACAACGCTGCCATACTGTTTCTATTTTAAATAGAAAACACAACAATATTGAGAAATCCTGCCCTCTCTATCCCTTTTAGACTTCAAAAGTCATCAAAAATGGTTTATATCCATCGGGTCTGCCTTTGGGGTGATATCACATCTCCACCATTGATCTGGGAGTTCTAGATCCAACGGTGGTGATCCATTTCAGGTGGCTCTTTTGTACTAGAGTTAACCGCGCGATGAGGGTGGTTTTCTCTCTCCTCGTCCTGGACACATGGCGGTTGTTGTATGGCATCAGGCGGAGCCTGGCCTAAACCACTTATCGCCTTTGGCTTTCCCAAAATCCTACCGGTTTTTTGATTTTCCCTTTATATTGGAAATATGTTGAAACATTGGAAATTATGTAAAATGACCTTGGTGGACCTGAAATGTTTATATATTTCATTCTCGAACCCTTTCAAGTCTAGGCCTTGTTGCATTGATGTTGCTCTACGTCTCCCCTTTGTATTTCGTTATATAACGAAAATACGTGAAAATGCATAAAAACCGGCCTTTGGTGAACTTCAAAAATTTATATATTTCACTTCCCGGACCCTTTCAGGTCCGGGATTCATCGCTATCAGCGCTACCTTGTGCTCCTTTCTATTTCGTTATATAACAAAATACATGGAAAATGCATTAAAATCAGCCTTTCCACAGGCCTGGAATATTATCAAATATCATATATATAACCGTCGGGTCCAGTTATCACATTGCACATACACCTGTGCATAGGGCCCGCCCCTTGGTGCTCCTTCGCTGCAATATAGCAATGCGATCTGATCGCAATCACTAATCGCTCATGCCCAGGGCCTTTACTTAAATTGTTGATACCTCACCGATGCCACCCACTGATTCGATCATCGGAGATCGTTGATCGACGGGTCTTGCACCCATACTTAAATCATCCTCTCTATAGATCTGATTGCGATTAGCTGCTTAGATCTGGGCCGTTGATCAGCCAAATCTAACGGTTACTGTTCTTTCATTGTTTAAAGCCTGCGATTTTGGTTTTTCATGGTTTTCAAGCATTTTTTGCTTCCCGATAGTGTATTTTTGCCCTTCCAAGGGCTCTCCTCTTGCGTCGATTTTAACCTTTGGATGATTTTGAGAAAATTATAAAGATTTCAAGACAATTTTTGGATCCCTTGGGATGATTCTAAGAAAATTTGGAAAATTTAAGAGCATATATGGATCCAATTTTGGGCGTTTTTCCAACGAGGCTAATAGGTCAAATTTAGAAAATTTGAATTTCCACATCAGCAGACAACTTGGACGTAGTTAAATTTTGTGACATGGCTCTTGTCACTTAGTTAGCTTAGTAAATTTGAGTTAGAGGGCTTGGAGTTTAGATAAATATTTGTGATTGCTAAATTTTAGTAATCCAGTTCAGTTATGTTCAGTTGAGTTCAGTTAAACTAGTTCTAACAGTTGGAGGAACTAGTTGAAGGTCAGTGGTGCAGTGGGACAACATTTTAACTAAGTGATCATCAAGCTAACTAATCAATCAACATAAAATAGCTAGTGCATGCAGAGAATTCAAGTTCCTAGTTGTGGTGGAGATTCCAAGGCAGTGTAACAAGAAGTTGTAAACTAGTTTGAGTGTACAAGTGTTGCAAGTCAAATGATCAAACCTTGGGAATTACACAATCAATTGGAGGAAAAATCATAAAAATTATGGGTTAATTCTATAGGAATTATGCAAGGAAATAGGGGCTCAAGTATAGGTAGAAATTGACTAAGTTTGGGTCAGAGATTCTCATTAAGTAGAGAGATAGGTTATTTACTTGTAGGTTGAGTTTAGACTGAGCTAGCAATTATAATACATTTCTATTCATCTTATTAATGCAAAGAGGCTTGAGGGGTTTTTTATAGTTGGGTTCCCCTAGAAAGAATATTGTGCATGTGTGTTGTTTCTTATTTCATGTTTGGGATTGTTGTTCTAAATTGTGAATTGAATTCGTCAAATCAATATAGTAGAATTGTGCCTCTTGAAATAGATTAGGATTTCTTGAGAAGTTGCAATTCTATCACAAAATTTGATCCAAACTTAAACATGAACGCAACAACTTATAGATATAATGATAAAGATAGAGATGCATCAGAAAATCACTTCATTTCATTAACAAAAAAATTACTAAACTCTGCTTGTAAACATAATGGAAATAAGATAGTTTGGGCGATGGTAGCTTATCTCTGAGAAGAGTCGATGTGGCTGCTACATACCTATGAACTATGTTACAATGAGGCTCAAGGGCCTATTTATTATTGGAAAACATGAGAAAACCCTAAATAACCAAAACCTTAACCCTAAGAGATGTAACACCAAGAGTTTGTGGGCCCCGTTGAGGTTTGTTGGGTAACCAACTTCTCAGGGTTGTAACTTGGTCATATTATCTCCGTTTGGCGCATATGATACCTTGTTAGAAAGGTCTCTTTGAGTACTATAGGTTTCACTTTAGTCGACCACCTACAATCATGGGCATGCCGCAGACCCCAAAAAAAATTTCGTTTAGAGGGTCAAAACTACTCCCGAAGTTCAGGACCCGAAAAACTACTAAAAATAGTAAATGCTGAAATGAATAAGGAAACAGATGAAATTGACTGGGTGGTCTAGGTGGAATAGGCGGGTGGCCACCAATATCCACCTGGATCATTCCTCCCCCCTTAGAAAGAAATGGTCCCCATTGCATGCAGAGCCTCCATGATGTGATGAAATTTCTGTTGAACCTGGTCTCTGGTGAACCACTTTCCCTGGTGAAGGAGTTGGCCCGCTTTGACAACTTGATATAATTGTATCCTCTGTTGGTGGGTGTTCTTGATATGTGTGTCCATTATCTGATTAGTTTTTTCCTGTTCCATTCAGTCTGGGTTGAGCTCTATTGGTGTGAGTCTTTTCGTAATGTCAGATGTGTCCAATAATGGTGGAAAGTATGGTTGAAGGCGGTCTACTTTGAACAATGGGTGCAGACCAAGGAACAGTGGGATGCTAAGCTCAAAGGCATTGTCACCGATGAACTTGGTGATGGTGTGTGGCCCATATCGGAGCAGGTGAAGCTTGCGGTGGGTTCCAACAAGGTGCTCCTTCTACAAATGTAGCCAAACTTTGTCACCCACCTAGAACTTGTGCGACACTCGATGTTGATGATGGCGCTACTTGTACTTAGCATTAGCTCTATCTAATATTTCATGGACCTACTGGAAGATATTTTGAATGCGCTCAATCAAGTTATTACCCCTTTCAGCTTGAAACTCAACATGAGTTGAATCTACCTGAGTGGCTACAAATGGTATGCCCACATCAATAGGGCCATAATGGTTGAAATCCCAGCCCTACTTGAAAGGGGCTATGGCTTGTTGAGCTATGGAGAGCTCTATGTAGTTGTGTTGGACATAGTGGAGACTTTCATCCCACATGTGTGGATGCTTCGAGTTGTACATGCACATAATGTGTACAATCATCCTGTTGACAACATCTGTTTGGCCATCAGTTTGGGGATGGCAAGATGTGGACTTAGTAAGTTTTGTATCTAGCATCAACCAGAGACTTGACCAAAATGCACTTAGGAATCTGCTATCCCGATCTGAGAAAATGGACTGTGGGATCCCAAAGTGTACCCACACTTGCTAAAAGAAGAGCTTAGTAGTGGCCTCTGTTGTGATACTCTTCTTTCATGCCGCCATGATGGCCATCTTAGAGAATCTATTGATGACCACAAAAATGCAATCGTTACCATTTTTAGTAGAAGGAAAACCCAACATGTAATTCTTGGAGATGGATTCCCAAGGTCGGCTAGGAGTAGGTAGAGGAATATACAAGCCTTGATTCTTGATGGTTGGTTTGGGGATGACATATGTGGTGCAAGATCTAATGTACATCCCCACATCCTAACGAAGTTTCTGCCAATAAAAATACTTTTGCAATACTGCCACTATTTTCTCTACTCCAAAATGTCTAGTGACTCGACTGTAGTATGCCTCCCAAATCATCTTGGCACACTCACTTGAAGGAATACAAATGTGTCCCAGGTGAAATAACAGTGCATCATGAAGGTGAAAATTTGGAACTTGCTTCCCTTCCAGGAGCGTCTGGTATATGTTTCCAAATTCTAGATCACTCTTGTAAATATGCGGCCACCTCGATGTCTTGTGCCCATAGGATTCAAGCACGGTGATTAGCGCCATCACCAGTGGTCGACTGAGGCAATCAACGACATTGTTGGTGCTGCGCTTCTTATACTTAATTTTCAAATGGAACTGTTGCAGTTAGGTTGACCATTTTTTATGGCGATCGTTCTGCAACTTCCCTTCTGTCTGTATGAAATGTAGAGGTCGATGGTCTGTTTGGATGACCATTTCCTTCCCTAAAATGTAATGCTTCCATTGAAGTTAGGGCTGCACAATGGAATACATTACTTTGTCATAAGTGGGGTAATTTGGGATGGTTCCTGAAACTGTCTCACTATGGTAAGCCACTGGATTCCCATGCTGAGTAAGAACCGCACCAATAACATAGTCAGAGGCATTTATCTCAATCTCAAATGGTTGTTGTAGGTCTAGTAATGTAAGCATCGGTGAAGAACATAGGCGATTCTTCAACTCGGAGAACGCTTTTTGTGGGTTTTCGACCAAAACAAAAATTCTTTCGCTCCACCCTTGGTGACTTGACTTAAAGGCCAAGTGATATGAGAGAACCCCAACATGAGCCTACGGTAGAAATTAGCAAGACCCAAAAATCTGCGGAGCTCTATTAGAGTGGTTGGGGTTGGCCATTCTCGAATGACTTGTATTTTGGATGGGTCCACATGTACATCCTGCTCATCAATGATGTACCCCAGATATTGAACTTGGGTTAGGCCAAAGGTGTATTTCTCCAAGTTAGCATAGCTTGTGTTGTCACAGGGTTTGAAGGACTTTTCGAATATGGTGAATATGCTCTTACCAACTCTGGATGGAGATCAAGATGTCATATAAATACACTACCATGAATGCATTGATGGAGGGTTGCAAGATGTCATCCATCAGTCTCATGAAAGTTTCTGGGGTGTTCATCAATCCGAACGACATGATCAACCATTCAAAAAGGCCCTCCTTGGATTTGAAGGTAGTCTTCCACACATCAGAGGATTCGATATGCACTTGGTCATAACCTAACTTCAAGTCAATCTTGTTGAAATATTTGGCCCCCTTGAGCTGGTCTAGAAGGAAAATTTGTGGGAGTGGGTACCTATTTTAGACAATGATCTTGTTCAGCACCTGATAGTCAATACATGGCCTCCAGGTCCCATCTTTATTCTGTACCAATACAATCAGAATCCCACAAGGTGATGAGCTTAGCCTGATGTGTCCTTTCTGCAATAGTTCCTGAATCTGCCCCTTGATCTCATCATTCTCCAGAATAGAGCATCGATAGATCAGTCCATTGGGAAGCGACGTGCCTAGGGTCAGATTGATGGAGTACTTAACCTCACAGTGTAGAGGTACACCTATGGGTGAGGCGAAAATATCCCTATACTCCTCTCCGACCCTATCCATCTGCTGCTATTGTGCAGAAGATCCCTGCTTGGAAGTTGTGGCCACAAACTTCTTCTTACCCTAGGGGAAAATCATAAGGAAAACAAATTTCCCAGTCTGGGAAATGATCTTACTACATTGCTTTCCAGTGATCAAAGACATGGCGGTAGACAAAGCTACCTATGGTATCCTGTACAACTTATTAGCCAAAATAATAATCAGAGAGTGAGGCCTAGACTCATATACATCAAATTGCTTCCACAAGTATCGTTGTCCTAACAATACATCACAACCTTCAAGAGGAGGAACATCACATAGTACCTCATCTGTGAAGGGATTGATGCTGTAGGGAAGGCGTCACTACTAGATGATGCAAAGTGATCATCCTTGGTGAAGGCACCTGATGGTGTACAACCATGGATGTGTTGTAGTCTTTAGGCCTAGCCACTTCAAAACCTCTACTTAAATGAGGTTCTTTTGGCTCCCTCTGTCGACAACTACAACGAAGAACCATTCACCCACATCTGTGAGTGGAAGAGGTGTTCCCCCTCCTCTGGATCTTCAGGCTCAATATTTTGGATCTTAGTGGTGGCCATGGTGGCACTAGGCTTCGCATCAATGATATAATTCCCTTTGTAAGTTCCCTTATCAGGTTATGATTTAGAGTTGGAACTTGTATTTGATTCAGAAGCCTTCAGTGCAACCAACAGTGACTACTTGGCCTGACACTCACTTTTACTGTGAGTGGAGACCTTATGGAACTCACACCATTTTCCCGTGTCCTTATTCATCTTCATGGTGTTGTTATTTGCTTATGGCTTCGGTGGTCTTTCCTGGGTATTCCCACCTTGGCTTGGTCCTTTATTCTATGGTTTGGGGGTGCCTTTTCCTTGATTTGGATTCGTAGATCCAAAGTCTTGCTTCTTCTGTTTAAACTTGTGCTCAATCTTGACAACGTACCGATACACCGTGCCAAGCGAGGAAATGTCTATGAAATCCATCTCATCCTGGATGTACTTGTGTAGGTAGTCATGTTACTTGAGAACTAAATTCCGCTCAGTATCCTTGATACCCAACTTTATGTGAAGGGTATGGAAAATATTTGTGAACTTTGGGAAATCTTGGTCCCTTCCTTGCTGTAGCATGGTCCACATTATGTATTTGTCTTCATAGCAACTGACAGGGTAATATTGTTCCTTTATGTCATCTTGGAAATAATTCCAAGTGGGTGTGGTTGAAAACAACGAGGGTTCACTCTCGTCCTTTTGTTCACAGTAGGTTTCCCACCAATCCTTAACATGTCGGGTGGTTTTAAGAAGTGGAAAAGTAATCTTTTCCCGATTGGAAAAGTCACGAACTGAAAAATATCCTTCCAACAAATTTAACCATTTGTCTACAGTGTATGCATCTATCAGGCCTTCGAATATGGGAATAGCCTCTAGAGTGGTTGTTGGATGAAGATGCATCACCTATTACCCGTCGAAGGATTTGGGCAAAGTTATCCATTATCACGTCCCTCTGTCACTTGAGGGCTTCCTCGAGCAATATTTTGAAAGAATCTCCTACCCCCTCATATTTATTTTCTTCCTCTATGGGAGGTCGTCAGGTTTTGCAAGGCTATTATTGCAATGGTTCAACCAGATCAAGGCTTAACTCCTTATACCTTGACCTCATTGGGAACATGCAAAGAAAAATAGAGAAAGAGTAGACCGCTCTGATACCATTGGTCTGAACTTGAATAGGAACGCAACAACTTATAGATATAATTATAAACATAGAGATGCAGCAAAAAAACACTTCATTTCATTAATCGAAAAATTTTGAAATATGCTTACAAACAGAATGGAAATAAGATAGCTCGGGTGATGGTAGCTTATCTATGAGAAGAGATGTGGCTGCTACATGCCTCTAAATTGTGCAACAATGAGGCTCAAGGGAATATTTATTTTTGGAAAACATGAGAAAACCCTAAACAACCAAAACCCTAATCCTAGGAGATGCAACAATAAGAGTTTGTGGGCCCCATTGGGGTTAGTTGGGTAGCCAACTTCTCAGGGTCATAACTTGGTCACATTATCTCCATTTGGCGTGTACGAGACCTTGTTGAAAGGTCTCTCTGAGTACTACAACTTTCTCCATGGGCCCTTGCATATGACTATGGGCCTACCGCGGACCCCAAAAAAAGGCCATTGAGGGGGTTAAAATTGCTCTAGAAGTATAGGACCCGAAAAACTGCTAAAAATAGTAAATGCTAAAATGAACAAGGAAATAGATGAAACTGATGAGGTGATCTAGGTGGAATAGGAGGGTGGCCACCAATATCTAGCTGGATCTAAATTTCTACATGGTATCAGAGAAATATTCACATTAGAGGAAGAATTTCGAATTTATTTCTAGGGAGGTTTGAACTTGTAGCTTCAGTGTAGCAGGATCTTTTTAGAGTTGGGAAAATGACCTTCAACGCACTGAGATTAGAGCATGCCTTGGAAGGAAGCTCGAATTCCATTTCATGGAAGGATCACATGGAGGTTGTACTTAATGAAAACGAATTACTAGAATATGTCAAGATAAACATTGCAAAACTAGGATCAATTGATGCTCAAAACCTAGATCAATGGAAGAAAGATGTGGCCAAGGTAAGGAGAATAATATTGGAGGGAGTGAGATTCCATATTGTCACAAATATCCATGGCAAGGAAACTCCTTTCGCAATGTGGAAGGCATTGAAATATTCTTTTGAGAATAAAAATGATCATAGGAAACTGGCCCTCAAAGAAAAACTTTGAAATATCAAGATGCAGGGGAATGATACTAGTCTATAGTATCTCAGTAGATTTACCCAAGTTTGTGACGAGCTTGGAGGGGTAGATGTAAATGTTGTATAAGATGACCTGGTGTGCCTAGCTCTTAAGGCCTTCCCAGAAGCTAGCATAGCTATAAGGAGTCGTTGAATGGGAGGCTTGTGGTATGATTTTGTACAAGAAGAGTTCAGGTGAAATACCAGAGATGGAACTTCATCCAAGGGTGAGGATGAAGAAAATTCTGCATTTGTTGGAAAGGGAAAGAAGGGAAATTGGAAGAAATCTAAAACCAAACAAGAATCTAGCCAAAGGGATAAGAAGAGAGACTTATCCAAAATAATGATTAAATTATCATGAATTTGAGAACTATGCTACAAAGTGTCCACATAAAAAGTCTGGAAAGAAATCTGGAGGAGTAGCAGGTGAGGAATTGACTTCATAGTTCGAGCTAGATTTCACCCCTATCGCATGCATGGCCAACTCTATGATTGGGAATTTGTGGTACTTGGACTGTGGTGCCTCATTCCACATGAAAGGGTGTAGATATTTTTTCGGTGACCTGGAGGAGAAAGATCTCTAGATGCATATTGAGCTTGGGGACGATGAAAGGTATAATGCTATCGGGATTGGTACCATAACCTTTTAGAGGGAGTCATGATCTCCTCTTCTCCTCAAAGATTTCAAGTTTGTTCTAGGCCTAAAGAATAATATCATCTTTGTACAAGTTTTGGAAGACCATGGTTATGCTGTGATCTTCAACAAAGGGAAAGAATTCCTGAGGCACATAGCCACTAGAAAAGTGAAGCAAATCAGGGTTCGAGTGAAGAACATGTACAAGTTGGATGTGGAATATTGTGTTGCATTAAGCAGTAAGGAAAATAAAGTGCAAATTCATGATGTCAGTGAACTTTGGCACAAAATATTAAGCCATTTGCATCATGGTTCCCTAAAAATTATGCAAAAAATAACCACTGGCCTCCCTAAAGAACTTGAGTAGCAGTATGTCTACAAAGGTTGTACCTTGGGGGAGTATGTGAAATCCACATTCCATGATGAAGATAGCAAAGCACATGCAGTCTTGGAAAGAGTCCACTCTAATGTTTGTGGACCCTTCTCAATAGCCTCCATTTCCAGACACAAATAGTTTGTCATTTTTATTAATGATTTCTCAAGGAAGTGTTGGATCTTCTTCATGTGGAAGAAGGATGAGACATTCTCAAAGTTTGTAGAATTCAAGGCACTAATTGAGAAAGATACTTAAAAGAAGGTGAAGGTTCTGAGGAGAGAAAATGGAGGTGAGTATGTTTTGAATGACTTCAAGGAGTTTTGTGTGAAAGAAGGCATTCAAAGAGAAATGACAGAACCCCACAACCCATAGCAAAATGAGGTAGTTGAGAGAAAGAACCGTAGCATTGTTGGAGCTGCGATAGCTATGCTACATCATTAAGGCCTACCACTGCATTTGTGGGTAGAGGCATGTAACACAATAGTATAATTTCTAAGCTAGAGTCCTCATTAGATTCTTGGTATGATTACAGTAGAGGATGCTTTCTCAGGGAGAAAGCCAGATGCGTCTCACTTTAGGATTTTTGGAGCCTTTGTTTACTGTCATGTCTCCAAAGATTCGAGGAAGAAGCTTGATCCGGAAATAGAGTTGGGAGTTTTTTGAGCTACACTGAAGCTCCACATAATTATGTGTGTACTTACATTCTCTCAGAATGATAGTTGTGTGAAAGGATGTAAAGTTCGATGAGGAGAAAGTGATGCAGTGCTCTTTAGTGAGGAAGCTTCAGATCTCACCAAAAGAGGAGCTTTTAGATCCAAAGGAGGAGCCTCAAGAAGTTGTGGAGTAGCCACAAATAGAGGAGTAGAGAGTGGAGACATCCACTCAAGATGAAACATCCAGATAAGGCATAAAAAGAACTAGGGAATATGATAGATTAGTGTAGGATGCGAGGGAGAATGTGGTAGATCCTTCAAATTTGTATAGGAAAAGGAGGTTACCTAAGAGGTACACTGACTACATGGATCTAATTATGACTGAGCTTGTAGAGACTGAGCCATCCTCTTTCGAGGAAGAAGTTGAGAAACCAGTTTGGGTTGATGCAAAGGTGGAAGAATATGAATCCATCATGAAGAATAGTGTTTGGTAAGTGGTCCTAGGACCAACAAATAAATTGGTTGTGGGTTCGAGATGGATCTTCAAGGTTAAGCATGCAATAGGGAGAAGCATAAAGAAGTATAAGGCCATATTTGTGGCAAAAATATTCTCTCAAGTTGAGTGAATTGACTATGAGGAAACCTTTTCTCCTGTAGCAAGGTATTCATCATTAGATCAATTCTTGCACTAGCTACATAGATGGGGTGGAAGATCCACCAGATGGATGTAAAAACAACATTTATTAATGGTGTTATTGAGGAGGAGGTTTACATCGAGCAAATAGAATTTTTTGAGACATTTGATCAGGAGTCTCATATGTACAGACTAAAGCGAGCATTGCACAGCCTTAAACAGACACCTCATTCTTGGTACACTAGCATCGATAGTTATCTCATTGGTTTGGGCTTTACCAAAGGTGAAGAAGATGCAAACCTCTATGATATTTTGGTAGAAGGTAAATAGCTTATCATTGTTTTATATGTTGATGATTCAATATTAATAGGTGATAAGTAGTTGATCAACTCTTGCAAGGGAATTTGAAATTAAAGACATGGGTCTTATGCACTACTTCCTCAGGCTAGACTTATGGAAAGGTGATGAGGAACTATTTTTGTCTCAAGGAAAGTATGCCAAAAAGATACTACAGATATTTCACATGGAGAGTTGTAAACCCATGGAGACACCTCTAGCAACCAACTAGAGGAAGGAGAGTGTCAGTTCAGGCAAAGAGGTGGACGTTACCATTTCCGGTAGTTAGTGGGTTCACTGATGTATCTTGTGAACACATGACTAGATATGTGCTATGTAGTCAACAAGTTGAGGCAAGTTATTGTTAGGCCAACCAAACTATATTGGAAGGTATCTAAACATGTTTTACAGTACCTCAGAGGCCCTACCCATTATGGATTATGGTACAGATGGAAAAAGGGACTGATGCTATGTGGCTTCACAGATGCATATTGGGCAGGGAGTCCATCCAAACAAAAGAGTACATCAAGTGGAATTTTCAATGTTGGGTTCGCAATGTTTTCCTAGTATAGTAGGAAGAAAATGTATGTGGCACTCATCTCAGCAGAAGAAAAATACATGGTTGCAAGTCAAGAGAGGTGATCTGGATGAGAAAGATACTTGTGGGACTGTTTGGTCAGATGATGGATCCAACTGTGATCTATTGCAATAATCAGAGTTGCATTAAGCTCTTTGATAATTCGATATTTCATTATTGATCCAAACATATAGATACATGGTATCATTGCTTACAAGACTGTGTGCAAAGGAATATAATATTGCTACAATACATTTCAACAAAGGAACAAGATGTTGTCATCTTGACAAAGGCTTTGTCAAGAGGGAAGTTTGAATTCCATAGGTGCAGGATAGGGGTGGTTAATAATCCCTTTCTTACTAAGAGGGAGTGTCGAGAAGTGCAACAAGAAAGTCTCAATTTGACTTTGCCTTGGTTAAATTGAGAAAATTTGAATTTCCACATTAGCAAATAACTTGGAGGAAATTAACTTGTGTGAAATGGATCTTCTTACTCAATTATCTCAGTAAATTCGAGTTAGAGGGATTGGAGTTCAGTTAATCATGTGTGATTGCTAAGTTTTAGTAATCTGGTTCAGTTATATCTAGTTCATTTTAGTTAAACTAGTTCTAATAGTTGAAGAAACTAGTGGAAGGCCAGTTGTGTAGTGGGAAAACAATCTAACTCAGTGATCATCTAGTTAACTGATCAATCAACCTAAAATAACTAGTGCGTGTAGAGAATTCAAGTTCCTATTTGTGGTAGAGATTCCAAGGCAGTGTAACATGTAGTTGTAAACTAGTTTGAGTGTACGTGTTGCATGCAATGAGATGATCAAACCTAGGGAATTGCACAATCAATTGGAGGAAAATTCCTAAAAAATAGGGGATAATTCTTTAGGAATTACACAAAGAAATAGGGGCTCAAATGGAGGAAGAAATTGACTAAGTCTGTGTCAAAGCTTCTCATTGAGCAAAGAGATAGGTTATTCACTTGCAGGTTGAGCTCAGAATAAGCTAACAATTTTAATAATCTCTATTCACTTGATTAATGAAAAGAGGCCTGAGGGGTTTTTTAGTTGGGTTTCCCTAGAAAAAATATTGTGCATGTGTGTTATTTATTTTTGCATGTCTGCGATTTTTGTTCTAAATTGTGAATTGAATTTTGCAGATCAGTAGAGTAGAATTATGTCTCTTGATTTAGATTAAAACTTCATGAGAAGTTGCAATTCTATCACCAAATTTATATATTTTCAGCCTTTCCTTTCCATTTCATGGATAGCCATGGTGTTGTGGGTTTCCCACTTGTTTTTTTGAATGGTGCTCAAGTTCCCTATGGTTGTGGGTTGGAACAAATGCTTTGGAATCTAGAACGACTTGAGTTGAGTTACTAGTTCCTAGGGTCGTAGGTTGGGAGAAATGCTTTGGAGCCATTGGTATCTTGAGATACTAGTTCCTAGAGCCCTTGATAGCTTGGGTAGAGACTGAACTAGTTGATGTTAGAGACTTGTGGACTATAGAGGTGGAGTCATTGTGGTTGAGGTTTGAGGTGGTTTGGTCTCTAGAAGCCCTAGTTGGTTTTGTCTTGGTTTATCCCATGAGATCGCACATTCATACTGGGAATATGGTGTGGGGGTGATTATCTGAAAGATATATTGGGTCAGACAAATCTATGGTCGGATGGTACGTGGAAGTCATTGACTTGGCTGGAATTTTCATATGTTAATATGAGATAATTCCTAATATGATCTATGAGAATTTGTGGTGATTATGTCAGTGCTTTAGGGCTGATTTTCCATGGTTTCCATTCTGTTTATATGTTGGTTATATGATTTATTCTATTTATGGCTATTGACATGTTTTGATAATTTATTGAATGGTTTATGAATGCATGGCATAAAAAGTGTTATTGCAGCTAACTAGAGAGGGTTTACAACTCTTGGTGATTCTCAGATGAACACTATCATTTATGATCAAATATGCATCCATGACCCATAACTTACATGTTTGCCATAAGTTTGATGAAATGTTTGTTATGGATTAGGCATATTTGGATCAAGTTCTTGCTTATGTTTTTATTGGTTTTATTTTCATTACCTTTTATTTCATTCTAGAAAGTTACAAGCAATTCTGGGTAGTGGTTAGGGACTAGCTAGAAAAGGTGGCACATATCTTGAAACCGCATGCTCATAACCATAGATTTTGGGTCATAACCACATTGAAACAAGCTTATTAGTGTTGTTGGAGGCTCATAACTACATGCATGTTGTGTTGTGTATGTGGCCGGGGGTTAAGATTGTTAAATGGTAGTTCCAACTCAAGATCTAGTCATTAGAGGTTGTGGGTTGACTTCTGGGTAGTCTAGTGTTCTTGATGGATGTTTGTAAATTGTTGGTGTGTTGGCTCAACTTCCACTACAAGTTGGAGGTCGGGTCATGTAATAGTGATACTCTTCTCATGTTTACCTTGGAGAGCTTTTGAATTTGGGTAAATGTGGGAGGCAGGGAAAATTTTAAGGATGAAAGTTTATCTTAAAGTTTAGAAACCTTGGTGAATCTTACTGGTCCCAAATATGAAAATTGTAAATTTTTTGTTGATGTTTTTGTAGAAATATTTATATTTCAAATGATTTTATATTAGTCGATATAATATTTTTGTGATTTTCAAGCTAAAATAATGGTGTACTATAAAATTTGGGCAAATCATTTTAGAAAAAATGGAAATTGGAAAATCGTTTTTTTGGAAAAAGCATGGAAAATTCACCCACCTACGAATATTAGCCCCTAAAATTTTCCTTGGTCGGAGGAGATGTTTAGAGGGTGGAAGGAAGCCTTTGCAGTGTTGGACTTGTGGTGGACAGCATTACAGGAGATATTTTCCATCGCATTAGGGTGGTAGACCTCAGATTTACAGTTCTTAGGAGGCACAAACAGTTGGGAAGGTTGGGCAGAGCATTCCTTGGATTTATGTAGTAGTGAATAATAGGTAAGTTGATCATTAGAAATCCATTATTGAGATGGAAGGTAAGATTTGTGATCAAGTTGTTTCTATTTTGATGGATCTTGGATCTAACTATAGTTATATCAGTCCTATCCTAGTGGATAAGTGTTGCTTGAATAAATAAGTGCATGTAGAACCTTGGTTGATTCAATTGGCTACAAGAACCAAGATAAGATTTCATCATTGGCTGAGATATTTTGCATTTTAGGTGAATGGTATGTTGACATCAACAAAATAATGTGCTTTCTTTGGGATTATACAATATGATTTTGCGCATGGACTGGCTATTCATTCACAGGACTAAGTTGAACTACTATGATAAGGATATTGAGTGCCTAAATGATGATGGTGAAAGAAGAGCCTTGCAGGGAAAGAAGAAACCTACATCAATGAGGATGGTTACAACTATGCAAAAGAAGTGCTGGTTATTGGAAAGAATGTGTATTGTTTGTAGTACATATTTCCATTGACAAAGGGAAGGATTTTGAGGTTGATGAAGTTTTGAAGATGTATCCAGTTTTTCATTTTTTTTAGGATGTGTTTCTTGTAGATATTTTAGAGTTTCCTCCTCATAGAGAGGTGGATGTTTCTATTGAGTTTATGTTGGGAGTAGCACCAACATATAAGGTACCATACAAGATGAGTACTCCAGAATTGGTGGAATTGAAGTTGCAGCTTAAGGAAATTCTTGATAAGGGATACATTAGGCTGTGTGTGTCACCTTGGGGTGCACTAATGTTGTTTATAAAGAAGAATGATGGTACTATTAGGTTGTGCATTGATTACATGTAGTTGAACAATGTGACTGTCAAGAACATGTATCCTTTGTCGCGAATTGATGACTTTTTCGATTAGTTGAAGGAAGAGTGATGTTTTCAAAGATTGAATTGAGATCAGGATATCATCAGGTGCACATCAAAGAAGAAGACATTTACAAGACTGCATTCCATACCAGGTATGGACATTATGAATTTGTGATGGTTCCTTTTGGTATTACTAATGCTCCAACCACTTTCATGTGTTTGATGAATAGTTTTTTATGTCCTTATCTCGACAATTTTGTGATAATGTTCTTTGATGATAGGTTCATATATTCTAAGAATGAGGAAGAGCATGCAGAGAACCTGGAAGTAGTGTTGAGATTGTTGAGAGAGCATTAGTTGAAGGCCAAGCTTAGCAAGTGCAGTTTATTTTAGTCTTAGGTTCATTACTTGGGACATGTTGTTTCCAAGGAAGGGATAGCAGTGGACCGAGAAAATATTAAAGCTATCATGGAGTGGCCAACTCTTAGGAGTGTGGATGAAGTTAGATCATTCATGGGATTAGTAGGTTATTATAGGTGTTTCATCAGGAACTTCACACAGATTGGTTATTCTATTACATCTTTGTAGAGAAAAGGGAAGAAGTTTGAATGAACCAAGGAGTGTGTAGCTAATTTTTAGAAGTTGAAGCATTTTCTTACAAATTCTCTAGTTTTGAAGATTGAAAAACCTGATAAAGAGTTTGTGGTATGTACATATGCTCACAAGAGAGGACTTAGTGGAGTTCATAGGGGATTCACTCAATGAATCTCTGATATATCATGTGTGTTCATGACATATTAAACAATACCCCTAAGTTGACAACATATTGGAAAATATCTCTAAAAATCACATATTTGATCCCCTACCAATACGAATCCAATACACTTTCCCAATTTAAAAAGTAAACATACTTTCACTAGATATTTTAGGTATTCATTTTTCATTAACATTTTTTATACCCCTTTATATTTTGTCACTAACTTTGAGGTCCGTTTTTTATACCTACTAATATAAAAACCCTTTACCCCTAATATATGCTCAATATATTATGTCATTTTTTCCTCAATATATATCCCCCAATATCAACCCATGTGGTATGGTATTGCTCTCCTAGTGAAGCTCCAATGGTGGAGTCTTAATGCATGAAGGACATGATGTATGCTATGAGTCAAGGAATATGAATGAGTACTAGCAGAACTATGTGACTCATGATCTCGAGTTGGAAGCTATCATTCATACATTGAATATTTGGAGACATTGTCTCCTTGGCAAGAGGTTTTTATGAAAAGTGATCATAGTGGGTTGAGGTACTTATTTGACCAACCAAATCTAAATGTTAGGCAAGCTGTATGATTTGTTACCATTAGTGAGTTTGAATTTGAGATTAGATACATCAAGGGAAAGGAGAATAGGGTTGCATATGCTCTTAGTAGGAGAGCGCAGGTGAATCACATTTTAGTTGTGAATTCATATAGGACAGATTTGCAGGAGAGAATATTGCATGTAGGGAAACATGATGATAGGTATAAGCAGTAGAAGAAGATATTACAACAATAGGGTGAAAGTGATGGATATGAGGAGTATCACATCATGGTAGATGGATTGGTCAGATTCGATAACAAGATTTATGTGTCGGATAATAGTGAGCTCAAGAAGCTTATCTTGAGGGAGTTTCATGTTAAGCAATATTCATGCCACCTGGGATATCATAAGACTCTGACAGTAGTTAAGAATTTCTATCATTGGCCAAGCTTGAAGAGAGAGGTGGTTAGGTTTGTTACGAGATGTTTATATTATCAGCAAGTGAAAGCTGATTGTAAGCATCTAGCTGGTTTATTACAACCAATTCTGATTTTGGAATGGAAATGGGAGGTCATTTCCATGGACTTCATTATAGGTTCGCTGAGGTCATTGAAGAAACGTGATTCCATTATGATTGTGGTTGACAAGTTAAGTAAGGTAGCTCACTTCGTTTTAGTTAATTCTACCAATTCAGCTAGTGAGGTAGATCATATCTTCATTAGGAAGATACTAAGATTGCATGGTGTTTCGAAGAAGATTATATCAGATGGAGATGTCAAGTTCACTTCTAGGTTTTGGAAGGAGTTGTTTGTAGGATTGGGAACATAGTTAGCTTTCAGTACAACTTATGATTTGCAGACATATGGGAAAATAGAGAGGGTCAATAAGATTCTTGAGTACATAGTGAGGATGTACGCCATGCATTAACAGAGGAAGTGGGAATATTATCTTGCACTGGTAGAGTTTGCATATAATAATGGGTATCAAGAGTCCTTAAAGATGAGTCCTTTTGAGGCTCTTTACAGGTAGAGTTGTAATACTCCTATCTATTGGAGTGATCCAGTTAACAGAATGTTAATTGGATCAGATATGTTTGCTGAGATGGAGCAGGAAATGTAGGTTATCAAAGGAATTTAAAGGCAACACAAGACAGGTAGAAGATTTATGTAGATAAGCATAGAGCATTCAAGGAGTTTTAGATTGGGGAGTGTTAGCGTCCTATAGATTATAGGATAAATTGATGATTATCTTTTGATTTTCATGTCATAAGATGTTGTAAATAATGTTTCATTCTGCAAATTATTTTCAAAAGGAAAAAAAATATGAAAGAAAAAAGAAAAACAAAACAAAATGAAAGGGTAAATAAAAAGATAGATATATATATTTAAAAAAAAGAAAAATAAAAATAAAAATGATGAAAAACCCTTAGAAAAAGTGAAATATGCGATGCTAGCACAAATGCCACATTAGTTGTGTTAGTGTTGGTATCTTCATCCCTCCATCAGTGATCAAAATTCTCTTTTTGCATGCATTTTAGGTGTCCCATCTGATTAGCTACATTCCATTAGGTCATGGATCAACTATGGTAGTGGTTCATTATCAAATTTCCCTCATGATCTTTACCTGCCGGCCTTTTTTACAAGTTTAGGTCATTTACAAGCATCTTTTGTCACTACATTTGCAAAAGCCAATTTTAGGGTTTTAGGTCTCATTAGGTCTAGGGTTTCTCACCATAGTCATGCAAAAGCTCAATAAGAGTCAGCAGGCACTTGAGGAGGTCAAATAAGGTCTCAAGATCAAAATTTCAATGATATTATGCTCAATAAGTGATTTTTTCCTCAAAACCCTGTTTTGAGGGAAAACAGAGTTTTTATTTTCTATGTATAAAAATTTCATGTAATTTTAATTTTCCTATACGTAATAAGTTCAGAGTTGTTGCCTTGGTCACCTTGCCAACTCCAGCTTCTGCAAGAAACAAAAGCATCAATGCATCAATTCATCAAGCAAAGTTCAATTCATGAGTCAAACTACAAAAAGAAAAACAGAGCTTTTAAAAGAAAAGTGATTTTAACATTAGCAAAGTGGGTTTGAGATGGATGAAAAATTAAAGTCATGCATATTTAAAGTGAAAAAAAGTCCTCTTTGTTATTTCCTCTTTGTTATTTCATTGTGCAAATTCACTCTTGGAGAAAAAAAATCTGGTTTGTGGGAGAAAGAGGCAAAATCAGGCAAAAATCACAAAAATTTGGTGGCGCTACGCATCTGGGCACTAGCGCTACGCACCTTCCTGGCACTATGCATCTGGCGCAGGTTTTATAAAGGAAATTGAATGGGCACTACACACCTAGGTGTTGGCTCAATGCATCTGTTGTTGGAGCTTCAAAAACAATTTTATCACCCTCCTATGCCTCCAAATGCACAAATAACCTCTTGGCAAGTAAGTACACCCTCTCCTCTGGCCTAGCAAGAGATTGTTTCATCTATGATGGTGATTTGAAAAACAAACCCTAGCTATCACTAAAACTGTCTTGCCAAGCTTGTCTAGGGTTTTGTTGTTTTTTCTGTTTTCACTTCCTTGTGATTATTTTCCTATATCCCATTCCCCTGCACCTAGTTTCACTAACTCCCTTCCACTTTTCCCCTCCCATTGACACTCACCTACTCCCTATTACCAAACCCTAAGCCTTATACATAATTCCTATTATTCTTAAAACCCTAATTCCCATTTCCCAAACCTTATCATTCCCTAAAACTCTACTACCATCATTCCTTTTACCCTCAAAAGAAAAACAACAGTCTTCCTATATTTGAGAAAATCTCTTCATACTCATCCACATTTGCAAGAATGGAAACAGATTCAACATATGAGAAGGATGATGAAACTGTTAGTGATTATTCCCAAGAGGTTCATGCACCAAGAAAACCACATAAAGGAGGAAAACACATCTGGGAGGAGCCCACCACTCTCACAGAGTTACTAGCTTGCTCTCTTGTAGTAACATGTTTTAAACATCAGTCTTGTTACTAGTTTTGTGAGATGGTGGAGAGGGTGAAATATCACCATGAGCTTGCTAGGTTATTTGTTCTTCATCTTCACAATGGCCAGGTGAACCTAGCTGGTGTTTCTTTCAATTTGACACCTGAAACTATTGCAGCAGCAACATGCATTCCTAATGTGGGAGAATAGTGGAATAAGGGGTAGCATGTGGGCAGAGAGCATTATGAGCCTTACATCAAGGCTAGTTATCAAAGGCAAATCAGTAGGGTCTTTCCTTTTAGATATCTACAAAACATTTAAGCTCCACTTATGAAACTCATTATCAAGTATTTCACCTGTGAAGGGAGGTTTTCTCGTTTGTATACTTACCATGTTAGATTGTTGATGCACTTCACTAGAGTGAGGATGATGAACCTACCCTATTTCTTATTCAGAAATATTGAGAAGATGGCTACATATGTGCAAAGGAAAACTCTTCCTCAACAGTTCCGTAGCATTTATCATTTTTCATTGATTAAGATTGTTGTTTTGCATTAGTTAAGCTTGTTGAATGTTTCATGGGATAATTTCATTGCACATGAGGTATTCAAAAGCCCTCAGGTGACTCTGTCAGTGCTTCATGAGGAAGGAGGGTCTTCAAACTAGCCAGATGTTCATGAGACTCAACCTATAGGTGTGCCAATATTTGTCACTTATTAGAAAAGCACAAGGAGACTATTTGCAGCTGCCAAACGAGTATTATCTCCACCAGGGGTGGAAGGGGTCGCATTCTCTTCGTCGGATAAAAGGAAAATGCTATCTTCACCCTGGGTGAAAGGGGCTTTGCCTTCTTCTTTAGCAGAGCAAGTACAGGATAGAGGAAAGAAACCATTGCATGATGAAGGGCCTTCTGAAGGCCAAGACAGGGATTTCATTTTGATTGAGGAAGAGGACACTAATTTGGGCTCACTCAAGGATGAGATCATCAAGGAGCAGGAAGCTGAGATCCAAAGCCTATCACTTAACATTGAGAGGGCTAAATGGATCATTAATTACCTTGAGCAATAGAACAAGCAACTGGAGGACAAACAAACAATCATGGAGCTGGAAAACATAAGGGAAAATCAGAAGGAAAGTAAAGCTAACTTTACTAGAGCAAGAAATTGAGGCTGACCAGGAATCATGGTTAGAGAGGGCAAACATGCATTTGGAGAAGCTGCTACACAAGGATAACATGGAGAAGAAAATGTTGTGCCACATGGCTTATCACTATTTGGCCCGAAACAAAATTTGCAAGACAAGGATAAGAAGCCTAAAAGCCAAGTTAAAGAGAGCTTTGAGGAGAAAAAAGGAGAAAGATAAGCTCAAGATCTTGGCTAAAGCATCATTGGCCTAGCATAGCACCTAAAAAAGATCACTCATGCCAAATTTCAAGAATATGGTGAAGTTTTTGTCATTTTTGAATTTTTGAGGCAAAAAACAGGTTTTTTTGACAGGTGCGTAGCACCACCGGCGCTACGATTTTGATGGGGACATCCTCTTGCAAAATGGCTTGCATATTTGGAATCAACATGAAAAAATTTGCTTTCCCAGAAATGGCTGGAAATTTTTGACAAGTTTTGGACATCCAAAAGGGCAAAAAACACCTCAGAAATTCCCTTTCTTCCACTTTTTTGCCACACAGGACGCAGTCTTGGGAGATTGCATTTTTGGAGGGACAAATCGGCACAAAATTCAAAAATTCGACTTGTTCTAGAAAGTAGATAGACGGACCTTTCCAACAAGCCATCTTGGAGAAAAGTTGGTGAAGGAGAAGGCCTCCAAATTCAGCTATGAAAAAGCATTACACACAGACAAATGGCGCTACGCATAGAAAAGTTTTTCGCCAATTTTGCTCAAAACTTTAAATTTTCACCTAGTTTTTTCTTAGTTTGACTTTTTCTCTCTCATGGTCAAAATCATGATGTAAATTGATGTTATTCTATGTAAAAATTATGAAAATGGACTCAAGGAGGTAGATACATCATGTATAGGTGGTTTTGAACTGAATGAATCAGTTTCCATAGTTTTAGAGGCAAGCTGTTCCACTGCCTATTTTTCAGTTCCTAGTTTAGATCTTGTTGAAACAGCTCCTAGACTCATGGATTCAACACCTAATGGTTAGCATAGGTGGTTTGATGCCTATATCTTGTACTTTCTTAGTTATTTGTCAAGGTTGGACTCTTGTGGATGCATTGAGCTACTATTATACATCACTTCTGCAGTTTGGCAAGGAAATAAACCAGGGTTTTGCAACATTTTGTGAGATTCTTGTGGTAATGTGCATTAGCATTGTTTTCTTCTCTGTAATTTAGTTGATATTATGTTTATGTGTGCCATCATCTTTCTCTTTCAGCATAACTAAATGAATCAAGTTTAAAGGTGGAATTCATTGGTGTTTCAGTGCTCTAACTTGGGGTTTATTTAGTTTTATATGTTTTCTACTGTTTGAAGAGGACTCATGACACTTGCATGCCCTCTCTAGATCCTCACCAGTCTTTCGACTGACCATTACACTCATTTCAAAGTACTAAAACACTTTGCTACCTCGCCCCATAGAAACCTTTGCAAATTTTTGTTCATTTCCTAGACCCAAAGTTGCCTTCACCATCTGATCCAGCAACCAATCATTAAAATCAATCAAATTCCTCTGAGCAAGTATACCTAGCCTAAACTTAGTTTTTATATCAGTCATCTCAAGCCTTCCTTGATAAATTTTCATTGATATTGACAAGGAGAGAGCCCTCTCCCGACCTGGTAGGGCTAGCTACCAGCTTAAGCGTGGTTTGATGTTACCCTAGACCTACCTTCCTTTAGACTGAGGTAGATTTAGGCCCTAACATAGTGGTGACCATACTGGGGAAGAAAATTTTGTTTGTTCATTAGTGTTCTTTGCTTTGTAAACTACAAATGGAGCCTAAAGTTAGCCAGGTGGCCTTCGAATTGCTCTTGCTTTGCAAGTGCATAAGTAGATGAATGTTGCTTCAGTCAATCTCTGGTACAGTTTTATAGTCTGAACCTTTGACTTGCAAATTGCCCCAGTACAATAAATAATTCTAGAATTTTGGATGATGAGTTTAGAATTCATTATGCTGATAAGATTGTAATGCCAATTTGATTTTTGGGAATAATTCAACACACTGGCTTCAAGAAGATACACCAGAGCCAATCTTGATCCTGATCCTCGTCCCGTGTATGAAAACCTCAATCTTATTCCAAGAATTCTCTGCCAAGAAAGTTTTGTGATTTCTGTGTTTAGATCTCATTCATGCCCGGTTGTTTTTGAATATCTTGAATATCCCCCATTTGATGAACATTTTGATCTAGCATTTTTTGAAACTAAGTTTGAAAGTGCAATTGGTTCTACTGTTCTATATCCGAAGTTTTTGCAATATCTTGAAACTAAAAGAGTAAATAGATTAATTGATGCTTATATTCTAAATCTCCAAAATCTAATTGTGGCTACCAATATTCCCGAGTTCTTAGAATCTGTATCTGCTACTCTTGGTCCATCCGCTATTGTGTCTGATTCAGAAATTCCTACTGAGCCTCCTTTTATTCCCACCATTCCCGTGCAGCCCACCATATCTGATCAGAGATCTGCAGTCCCTTCACCCCCATCAACCCCTTCTACACCTCAAACATCATGCATTTCTTCATCCCCTTCGACACCTCATACACCCGTCACATCGACTGCTATCGTTGTTCCCACTGCTCCTACATCCCCAAGGCTAGTTTTAAATCCACCTCAAGCAATGGTTGCCAGATATGCACCTCTCGTTTTTCCACAAAACTTGGATGCTATGCCTGCTGATTATCAAAGTAAAATCCCATTGTTTGATGTTCCCAGGGTATCACGGCACAGTAGCATGTTGATCGGATGAGTGATTTCTTTGATATCCATGAGATAGATGAAGAGAATGTGACTGAGATTATTTGTGCAAACTTTTGGACGCGAAGTGTGAAAGTGCTTCAGAGCATTGCCTCCCGGAACTATAAATTCATTGGCAGCTCTTCATAGACAATTTCTGGATCATTGGGAGGTAAAGAAAAATTGACTCCAAATCCTTTCCAAGTATGAAAACATAAAGATAAATGTTAGTGAAAGCGTCTAGGACTACTGTGTTAGATTCAATGTTGTTTATAATGCCATTCCAGCTTATATCAAGCCACCTATGGGGTTGGCTTTGATCAAATTTCCTGATGGCTTTGATCCCGACATGGCATATCAATTGAGAGAAAGAGACCCGACTACATTGGAGGACATGTAGAAAATCGCAGTAAGTGTTGAAGCAAATCTGCTAGCTATGAGAGCTAGGACAAAGACCAAGAAGAAGGTGACCATAAAGGAAGAAGCTTCCACCTCAGATCATTTGCTCTGTAAGATTGAGAAGATGTTTGATAAATTCACCATTGCAGATAAGCCCAAGACACATGTCAGAAATCCAAATTTTTGTGTTCAGCAGCAACCATAGTTTAAAATCAAGCAACAGGAGCAAAGAGCTCAAGATCCATCATCTCAACAATAAGTCAAAACACCATTACCACAGAACTATGTCCATGGCACTAAATCAGAGGATGATGAGACTCCAATTGGAGAGGAGAATCACTTTTTTACACCAGATGGTTTTCCAATTTATATCACCGAAGGTGAGGAGTATTCAGAAAGTCCAGCTATACAAAAAGATGAAGATTTTATATTGGCAAGTGAAATAGTCCTAGAAGAGGAATTAGATGAATATCAGAGAGGATACATGAATCAATTGACAGCGCAGCAAAGACAATACTCACTCAGGAGTAGGGATGTACCAATCAATCCAATTCAGAAGCAGAAGGAAGCAACACCACCAAAGAATGATTCTCCAAAAGTGCAGAAAAAGGGAAAGGAGCTAGTAGATCCTACTTCTAGCAAAGTGCAATTAGCAAATGAAAAGTCAAACCAGCCAAGTGCAACAAAGGAGAAGACTGAAAAGAAGGATGCTCCAGTCAAAGAGGTAGAGAAAATTACAGCCTTTAGCTTAGAAAATGAAATTGCTAAGTTAAAAGTGTCAATACCTTTGGCTGAATTAATTAAGAATAGCAGCTATAAAGGTCAAGTGGTAAAGATTTTGAATATAGATCCTCTATCTGATATGGTTAATGTGGAAGATGACCAACCTAAACTTATCTTTGGTACAACATTAGAAGGCCAATCTGAGGATAGTGATGTAGCTCCTTTTTACAGCAGCCTTAGATTGCATGATTATGTTTTGTACAATGCCATGTTTGATCAGGAGTGTCTCACAATCTGATGCCAAAGGCAATTATGGAAAAACTGGGATTGGATATCGCCCAAAAGTATCATGATCTTTATTCCTTTGATTCGGGTAGGGTCAGATGTATTGGTCTTATTGAAGATTTAGTTGTAACTTTGGATCAAATTCAAGCAAAAAATGTTCTTATGGATGTAGTTATGGCCGACATTCCTCCTAGATTTGGCATGCTTCTATCTAGATCATGGGGTGCAAAACTTAAAGGGATATTGCAGTTAGATTTCTCCTATGCCACTATTCCCGTCTTTGGTCAAATGAGGAAATTATATAGGAAGAAAAAGATGAATTATATGATCACAAGCAAGGAGAAACCATTGAATCATCCAATTAATTATGTACATACATATTTAGAATATTTTTTTCTTTATTCTGAAGTGGTTTCAATGATGTAAATAGTCAATTAGTTGAAGTTGAAGATATACCAGAGATTACGGAAAATTTCAAAGCTGTGATTGATCAAGAGAGACAAAGGCTTGACAGTACCACTGAAAAATCAACATTCCATCAGTAGCAGCAGATTAATGGACAACAGCCAAAGGTAGAAGAGTAGGTAGAATTCCAGCACTTGGAGGAAGAAGTCGGTTTATGGAGTATGGAATTTGATGGAGCAGTAGGTAGGGAAGGTGTTGGAATTGGTATTTGGATACGCAGCCCTATCTTCTCACCAAATAAAGTCCCAATTAATGTAAGAGTTTGTTCGTACAAGTTGGCTTTTGATTGTTCCAATAATGAAGCGAAATATGAGGTACTAATTGCAGGCTTGAAAATCCTCAAAAAGTTGAATGCAAAAAGAATTTCAGTTTATGGCGACTCTGAATTAGTAATCAAGCAAGTCAAGGGAGAATACCAAGCAAAACATCCTCAAATGAGGGCCTACCATAATGTGGTTTTAGATATTTTGATGTTGTTTCCAGATATACTTTGACATGTGTTCCTTGCGTACAAAATGTTATTGCAGATTCCCTTGCTACAACATCAAGTAACTTGAAGATTCCAATGAATTCAAACAATAAGTATGAAATTCATGTGACACATCACCCAACTGTTGCTGATAATCAAAGATATTGGCAAGTGTTTCAGGATGACAAAGAGATTGAAGAATTTCTGGGAAATGAAGGTAAATATCAAGACACTTCTATAGATGGCGAGCAAGATGATGATGAACCAGACTTAGAAGTAAATCAGATGAAAGTTTTGCAGCTAAAGGACAATGTCATCCCTAAAGTCCTTATACCTTTAAAGGAATTATTTGACCAAGATGATGTAGCCCGGAAGCCAAGTTTAATGCCGACTGAAAAGGGAGTTGAAGATGTGAATATCGAAACAGCAGAAAATCCAAAGATGGTGAAGTTGTCAAAGGAATTGCCTCCTCAGGTAAAGGAAAAATACATTAGTTTATTGTCTTCATTTATTGATGTGTTTGCATGGGACTATTCAGATTTGAAGGAGTACAATAAAAGTATAATTTAGCACATCATTCCAATCAAGCCAAACTAAAAGCCATTTTGCCAAAAGTTAAGAAGGATCAATCCAAAGTTGCTGCCATCAATAGAGAAGGAGGTGAATCGATTATACAAGGCTAGTATAATCATTCCAATGAGATTTATAGAATGGATTTCCAATTTGGTGCCCATGCGGAAAAAGATAGGTGATATTAGATTATGCATTGATTTCAGAAATTTGAATAAGGTGTCTTTGAAAGATAATTATCCATTGCCAAAGATGGACCACATACTCCAAAGATTGGTTGGGGCATCTTGTATGTCGCTGCTCGATGGGTATTCTAGCTATAACCAAATTTTGGTCCATGAGGATGATAGGGACAAAACAACATTCACCACTCCGTGGGGCACTTTCCATTATGCCAAGATGCCATTCAGTTTAAAGAATGCTGGTGCGACATTTCAGTGGGCTATGGATATCACCTTTGCAAATGAGAAAGATGTATTTTTAGTAGTTTATCTTGATGATTTAACATTTCTTTCCAATTCAGATGAGAAGCATCTTTACCATCTAAAGATTGTTTTTCAACGATGTAGAAAGTATGGCATATCTCTTAATCCCAAAAAGAGGTTGTTTTCCATGGATGAGGACAAGCTTCTCGGTCACATCATATCCAAGGAGGGCATCCACATCGATCCGGCTCGAGTGGAAGCCATTCAGAAAATTGATTTTCCTCATAGTAAAAAGGAGATCCAAATATTCAACGGTAAGATGAACCTCTTACATTGTTTCATGCCAAATATAGCTGAACATTTGAGGGAAATTACAAACATGTTGAAAAGAGATAGTGTAGTGAAGTGGACCGAAGAAGCTATCAAGTCTTTCAATTTGGAAAAGTTGGCTCTTTCTTCAGCTCTCATTTTGATCAGCGTAGATTATTCCCAAGATTTCATTTTATTTTCATTCGCTTCAGAGCATACTATGGTAGCTTTCTTAATGCAGAAAAGAGACCAGCTTGAGAAGCCAATTGCCTTTTTCAGTAGGACAATAAGAGACACAACCTTAAAATATAATATTATTGAGAAGCAATCTCTTGCCTTGGTGAAAGCTTTGAAAAATTTCCGAGTATATATTCTACATTCTCATATTCTCGCTTATGTCCCTAATGCAGTCGTCAAAGATGTTTTAGTACAGACAGATATGGAAGGGAGACGAGGTAAATGGATTGCAACTTTGTTAGAATATGACTTGGAGATAAAGTCGACAAAGCTCATCAAGGGGTAACGTCTAGCGAAACTAATGGCGGAGTCTAATTTGCATGCCTTTGACATCAACTTGATTGATGCTATGTCTAAAGAAGATGAAGACAGCTCACTCGTTCAGGTATTTAAAAATTTTCTTCAATCACCTTGGTATTCAGATGTTGTATATGTGCTCCAACACCTTTCACTGCCACTGGGGATGGCTAAAAACAAAAGTAGAACTCTGAAATTAAGGGCTTCTAAATTTTGTATTATGAATAGTGCATTATATTGGAAAGATCCCCGTAATAATATCCCTAACCTAGAATATTCCTCAAACCCCAGCAAAAGCTCCAATCAAATATGTGCAAATGATATAATAACCCAGAAGTGATAATATAACAATGGAACAACATATAATAATGTAAATCGGGAATATAAGTAGATACACAAGAAATGCAGCGAGAAATGCTAAGCCATTTTATTATACTGTGCAATAAATGAGTACAAGAAGTGATTAGCCAGATAGCACCTCGACTTGCACAAGGCAAGTGAAGAAGTACTCTCAAAATGACAAGAATGGCCTCTTTGCATGGATGCTGCTGCTGTGTTGTTATTGATGCTAGAAAACAAATGATGATTTGGGGCTGCTCCCCTCTTTAGAAAAAGCTGCAACTCTAGATTCAGGCTCTACTCAAGAAACCCAAAAAAACCCAGAAAGCTTTCTTGGAATGGCCTCACACTAATCTGCATCCCAGCTGCTAGAAAACTACCATGCTGTTGTTGCTGCTGGAATTCGAATGAGGATTTGGGGCTGCTCCCCTCTTCAGAAAAGGATGAAACTCTGGAATCAAACTCTACTCAAGAAACCTAGAAAAACCCAAAAAAAATTTCTGAAATGGCCGACTCCCAAAAATCACCCCCTTAGGGTTCTGCGCAGTTCCTTAAAGACGCTGATGAAATTGCTGCTGAAATGCTGATGAAACTGCTTCTGAAATGTTGATGAAACTACTACTGGAATTCCAATGGAAATACCTTGCCCAAGCAAGCACTCGAAGTCCCCCAGGTCTAAGGGTGAGATCTCTGAACGGACACACTCAATGCACTAAATAGTGCTGCAAACTAGCTAAACAGCCACCATGCTCTAAGTCGAAATGACTATCACAAATGCTCATAACTAGAATGATCCAAAATGAGGGGGCTCCTCTCTATTTTATAGCCTCTGCCTCTCACAATCCCTAGGCTCACCTCCTCCTACGTGATTCCCCTCTTGCCATGTGTTCTTCCCTCCTACATAGTCCCTCCATGTGTCTGCGTGGGCCCCATTTCTGTGTCCCCCTTTGCCCCCCTCGGCTCCTCCTTAAGTCACAATGTTGTGCTACTAGGAAGTGACTTTTTATTCTTAAAATGAGTTATGTCCCCTGTCCTCACTTTTTTATTTATTAATAACTATAGAAGGCAAAAATTGGGCAAAATAGAATATTCTAATTAGCCATGGCTAAGTAGGAGTATTACAGTCTCCCCCAGCAAAATGTTGCTTGTGCTCAAGCAACTGAAGTGATGGATGCTGCAATATCTTCTCACTCTCCCAAGTGGCATCCTCATCTGGCAAATTCTTCCACCTCACCAATAATTCTCAGACCGTCCTGCTCTGTAGTTGCCTCTCCCTAGTATCAATGATAGCCTTCGGCTACAATACCAAATGCCCCTCGTCATCCATGGGTGGTAGCTCATCTATCACTGTCACCTGTTGCCCCAATGCCTTTTTTAGGCATGATACATGGAAAACATTATGAATCTTGCTGCCTTGGGGTAGCTCCAACTCATATGCAACCTGTCCAACCCTGCGTATCACCCTGTATGGCCCATAAAAGCGGGGCTTAAGCTTCTCAACCCCCTTCTGCTTTAGTGACGACTATCAATATGGCTATAACCATAGGTAGACCATGTCCCCTACCCCAAACTATCTTTCCACTTGACCCCTGTCGGCATATAGCTTCTACTAGTTCTGTTTTGTAGCCATGTTATCCTTGAGAGCTCAGAGAATATTTTGACTCTCTTGGATCCATATCTTGGCTTTGGGAGCCTTGCTATAACCAAACATCACGTCAGCAAAAGATAAAGGATGATACCCATATAAAGCATAGAATGGTGACATACCAATGGACATGTGATGTGAAGTATTGTAGCAGTACTCCCCTAGTTGCAGCCACCTCAACCATGCTTGCTGCTACACACTGACATAGTTACGCAAGTAGCCCTCTAGCCACTTGTTAACTATATCTATCTACCCATCTGTCTATGGGTGATAATTGGTACTCGGTGTCAACTCCGTCCCCACCAACCGGAAAAGCTCCTGCAAAAACTCAACCATGAAACGGTGGTCCCTATCATTGACGATGGTCTTAGGAAGACCATGTAGCCTGAAGATCTCTCTAAAGAATAGCTTGGCCACCTGTGCTGTTGTATAGTGTGCAGATGTGGCAAAAAAGTGTGCATACTTTGTCAGTCGATCAACGATGACAAAGATGCAATCCTTGCCCTATACCATGGGCAACCCTGTGATGAAGTCCATCGAAATACTCTCCCATTTCCCCTCCGGAATGGTAAGAGGCTGCAATAATCCCGTGGGATGGCTCATCTCTCCCTTGTTCCTCTGGAAAACATCACAATCTCGAATGTGCTGGAGTACGTCCTCCTTGAGGCCCTTCCATGAGAACCTCTCCCTAATGGCCGTGCAAGTTTTGGTAAACCCCTGATGTCCTACCAACGATGAATCATGTGATGCCTGGAGTATCTTCTTCTTGAGCTAAGACCCCTCAGTCAAGAAGATTCGGTCCCTGTAATAGATGATCGCATCGACCACTCTGTACTTGTCATCTGCCACCTGCCTATCCAGAACCTCACATGCAATCCTGTCCTTGGAGTACTCTACTAAGAGACAATGTGGCTGGTCTACGTGAAAGTGCATCTCCTACCACGTTGTTAGGTAAACTTGACTTAGGATAGAGTCAAAGTTGACTAGGTTAAACAGTGATGGTTTTGGGGCACATGGTATTGTGCACCCATAGTATTTTGCCCATGGTATTATATGCAATGGAGCTTATAAAAGGCTGGAAGGACTTCATTGTAATGCAAGACCTGGAGGTGAGCAGTGAAAGCTCACTTGGTCGGATTGGCGAGGGTTTTGGCCAATGCTAATAAGATCTTATTAGGTTTGGTTTTTCACCAGATTTGGGATTTTCCCGAATAAACATTTGTGTTTATGTGTTTATGTGTTTATGGTTGTTGCTGGTTATTTTTATATTTATTCCTCTCAGTAATTATTTATGTTATGTAGTAAATTTCTTAACAATTGGTACTAGAGCCAGAGATTGTCTTCAAAGAGATTCTTTGACGCCAAGGGTTTATAGTGCCTGATGAGATCAATGCAACGTTTTTACAGATCTGGGTCTGAAAATAATGGTGGAACAATCATATGCAGAAAAACCTTGAGGAGAATGTGCGGAAGATAGTGCCATAACTGCCAGGGATTGTAGTGCATTTACGATATTTATCAGTTTGGAACATGCTGACAAATTGTTTGGGATTCATGCGGCTATTTAAAAAAGGTCAGTAGAAGAAAATTGTTCATGCGGCTTCAAAAATTGTTCATTTTCTGTTACGTGAGGCCACTGGTGCTAGAATCTACAAGGTTCTTGTCGGACTTGCAGTTGGAGCGGGTTGTTAGAAGTTTTTGAGCAAATCAAATTGAGAGAGGATGGATCATAATCGCAGCAACAATAAACAAAAAATAATTAATGAATTCAAAATTATTGCATGTAAATGGGCATACTACTGTAAGACCTGGTAAGGCATGTGTACCCCTCGGTGATCACCGGTAAAGTTTGGGTTAGACCTAGGTGATAGGGGGGATGTCGGGTTAACAATACCTCAGGGAAAAACTCTGAGTGGGGTAAGAGCTAGAGTGAGTGGGATTATCTCACTTAGCAGGTTTGGCTGGAGTTAGTCAAGGAACCCCAAGTCAAGTTTAAGGGGGGAATTGTTAGGTAAACTTGACTCAGGATAGAGTCAAAGCTGACTAGGTTAAACAGTGATGGTTTTGGGGCACATGGTATTGTGCACCCATAGTATTCTTCCCATGGTATTATATGTAATGGAGCTTATAAAAGGTTGGAAGGACTTCATTGTAATGCAAGACCTGGAGGTGAGCGGTGAAAGCTCACTTGGTTAGATTGGCGAGGGTTTTGGCCAATGCTAATAAGATCTTATTAGGTTGGGTTTTTCCCCAGATTTGGGATTTTCCCGAATAAACATTTGTGTTTATGTGTTTATGGTTGTTGCTGGTTATTTTTATATTTATTCCTCTCAGTAATTATTTATGTTATTCGGTAAATTTCTTAACACATGTTGTTCTTACCCTTGACATACTCAATGTCAAAGTCATATGCTTGGATCTTGCTGATCCACTTCTGTTGCCTCTCCTATAGCTACTTTTGCTCCAAAAAGAACTTGAGGTTGTTGTGATCAGTCCTCACCCTGAACCTGTTACCCACTAGATACTATCGATACTTAGCCAATGCATGCATGATGGCTAGCATCTCCTTGTCGTATATAGAATACAACCTCTCATGCGGAAGGAGCTTCCAGCTCTCAAAGGCTATAGGGTGACCTCCCTGCATCAACACTGCGCCAATCCCCCTCTCCTGATGCATCACACTCCAAAACAAAAGGCTGCGTAAAATCTGGCAACGCAAGCATTGGGCAGCTACTCATAACCTCCTTGAGCCTATCAAAGGCTTGCTGTGTTGTATCCGACCAACTGAAAGCCCCCTTCCTCATCAAATCTGTCAGGGGTGTAGCAAGCTGTGAGAAACTTTTGATGAACTTTTGGTAGTAAGTACAAACTGTAATGAATCCTTGAAGTCCCGTCACGTTTCTCGACTCTGGCCATTCTTTGATGGCCCTGATCTTCTCCTCGTGGACCCTCACTCTGTCCACCCCTATGATGTGTCCCAGATACAACATCTCCATCAACCCAAACTCACACTTGGAGATTTTGGCATAGAACTGCTGCTCCTGTAAGATACGCAATACTGTCTCAATGTGTTGGAGATGCTCCTCCCAAGTCCTGCTGTAAATGAGAATATCATCAAAGAATACCAACACAAACTTCCTCAAGTGACTACAGAAGATGTGATTCATGTAGGATTGAAATGTAGCGGGGGCATTGGTTATCCCAAAAGGCATCACCAAGAACTCAAAGTGCCCATAGTGACACCTGAAGGCGGTCTTTGGAATGTCCTGCTCCCTCACGCAAATCTGATGGTACCCAGATCTCAAATGAATCTTTGAGAAGTAACGTGCCCCTCTCAATTCGTCCATCAACTCATCGATCCTGGGTATGGGGTACCTGTCCTTCAGGGTCTTCTTGTTCAGGGCCCTGTAGTCAATGCACATCCTCAATGTACCGTCCTTCTTCTTCACTAACACCATAGAAGAAGCAAAAGGACTCGTGCTCGGTCAGATATGCCCAAGAGCTAGCAACTCCTGGATATCTCGCTCAATCTCATCCCGATAGGCCTTGGGGTGCCTATAGGGGGTGGTAATCATGGCCTGTATGCCCTGCTCAAGCTTGATGGTGTGCTCAAACCCCCAATCTCGTGGTTGTCATGGTGGAATCTCCCCAAACAATATGGCATACTGATCAAGGATAGACTGTATCTTTGGGTGTACCATCTACCCTGTATGTTGGGTTGTGTTATATTCTTTCCACATAGTTAACAGGGGGTTTGAGGGGTACCCGTAACCCCACTTTATGGGGTCCGGGGTAGCGCCCCAGAAAATTTTGGTTTTGGACCTTATGTTAGGTTGAGCGGACCCACCTATGGTTTTGTGCATGATTTTTGCACATGGTTTTGGACGCGATGGTTTTCGGTCCATGGTATTGGATGCTTCGGCATGTATAAATATGTATTGTAACATTGAAAGGAAAATAATGAAAAATCAAGCTGGTAGTCTCGGTCTTGAGATCCAGTGGGAAATCTCTGTGTATATGTTTTTTATGGGTTATGCTCTCGCATTTTTATTTTCTTGTGATTTAGAATTCGTATGCAGGTAATTTCTGTACGGGGTTAAAACCTACATTTGGTATCAGAGCTGTTTTGGCTTCAAGGGGACGCCTTTGTTGCTGAGGGGTTTCGCTCGGGCCTGTGGTGGACCCTGTTCAGTGGGAGATCTGCGAGATCGATTCTGGTGGTGAAAGAAGATGGCGAGCAGCGGAAAGATAGAGATTGAGAAGTTCAATGTCAGAGTTTTGAGTTGTGGAAACTCAAGATGGAGGATCTGTTGGTGGATAAAGATCAGTGGATTGCGGTAGATCCGGGTCACTTAAACCAACGGAGTGACCCGATGAAGAATGGAAGAAGTTGGATCGGAAGGCAAAGACACAATACGATTGTGTGTCTCGATCAGTATTGTTTGAATATATCAGGGGGAAAAGCTACGGCGAAGGCTTTATGGGACAAGTTTAGGGGCTTTTGTACCATCTAAGTCTCTGGTGAATAAACTGTTCCTGCGGAAAAAGCTGTATAACCTGAGGATGAAAGATGGAGACTCGGTGACATAGAATCTGAATGCATTTAATACTATGGTAAGTCAGTTATCTTCTGTTGATATTAAAATTTCAGATGAAGATAAGTGCATCATTCTGTTGTGTTCTCTACCAGATTCGTGGGATAGTTTGGTTATTGTAATAGGTAGCAATGCAACTGCTTTGCAGTTTGATGAAATAGTCTCAGCCTTGCTGACGGAGGAGATGAGACGGAAAATTATGGACAACCAGAATGGTGATGCCTTGTCTGTACGAAGACGGTCCCAGAATAGAAACAAAAATAAGTCATCGAGTGGGAGATCTAAATCTAGAGGGAGATCTAAATCTCCAGGAAAACCTACAAAGGTGGTGTGCTGGAAATGCGGAAAGGAAGGGCACTTCAAAAGGGAGTGTAAATCTAAAGCTCCTGATAAAAGAAAGGGATCTGATGATGCTCCTTCTGCAGAGGTGAAAACCACCTCAGATGAAGGTGGGGATGTGTACTTGGCTTCTTCAAGTACACATGTAGATCATGAGGCATGGTTGATTGACTCAGGTGCATCCTTTCACTTCACTCCCCATAGAGAGTGGTTCTGCGAAGTATGAGAAATACAATGGTGGTGATGTCTTCTTAGGAGATGATAGGAAGGCTAGAATCATTGGTCGCCGAAAAGTAAAGTTGAAGTTGGAAGGTGGAAGGGTTAGAACCCTTCTGGGTGTTCTGCATATTCCTGCGTTGGCCAGAAATCTGATTTCTGTAAGCAAGTTGGATGATGCAGGTGTAAAGACAATGTTCGAGAAGGATATCTGAAAGATGGTTCAAGGAGCACTGGTATTGATGTGGGGAGTTCGGATTGGAACTCTGTACAAGCTGCCAGGTAGCACTGTTGTTGACGGGTGCAATAGTTCTATGGTTCCTGAAAATGGAGTAGAAAATCTAGTGGTCTCTGGAGAGAAGACCATGTTGTGGCATCAAAGGCTTGGACATATTGGAGAGAAGGGCCTTCGAATACTTCATGAAGGTATGGTAGAAGGTATGAGTAATAGCTCTCTGGATTTTGATTCTGTGAAAATTGTGTATATGGGAAGCAGAATCGGGTGAGTTTCCCCTCTGGTGGTAAGAGGACGAAACAGATATTAGAGCTTGTGCACGTGATGTGTTTGGACTTGTGAAAGTTCCATCACTGGGTAAGTCTGTGTACTATGTATCATTTATAGATGACTTCTCAAGGAATACATGGATATATTTCCTTAAGAAGAAATCTGAAGTCTTTGACAGGTTTAAAGAATTTAAGGCTCTGGTGGAAAATCAGACAGAGAAGAAGATAAAGGTACTGAGGAAAGATAATGGTGGAGAATTTTGCAGCAAGGAATTTGAAGAATTTTGTAAGAAGTGTGGTATAGAACGGTAGAAGACTACTCCATATACACCTCAGCAAAATGGAGTCGCAGAAAGAATGAACAAGACGTTGATGGAAAGGGCAAGAAGCATGCTCAGTGGTGTCGGGTTAGGACAGGAATTCTGGGCAGAGGCGGTGAATACTGCATGTTACCTGGTCAACAGGTCACCTTCATCAGCGTTGGAGGATAAGACTCCACAAGAAGTATGGACTGGTAAGAAACCCTCTTTTTCACATCTGAGGGTATTTGGATGTGATGCATATGTACATATTCCAAAGGAGAACCGAACCAAGTTGGATAGTAAATATGAAAAGTGCATCTGTATTGGGTATAAGGATGGTTTAAAGGGTTATAAACTTTGGAACCCAGTCACACAGAAGGTTGTGTATAGCCACGATGTGGTGTTCAGAGAGGTGAAAGATGTTATTAAACATGAAGTCCAACCAAAGGAACCTGTGAAGATAGAGTTTGAACTAAAGGAGGAAGAATCAGACTCTGTAGCAGAGGAGGAATCAGAAGATGAAGAGCCACAAACTCCGGCTGTGAGAAGATCAGCTCGAGAAAGAAGGCAGCCAGAAAGGTATAGTCCATCTGCTTTCTGTCCAAACTTTGCTTTGTCTGTTACTGATGATGATCCCAGAACTGTGAAGGAAGCAGTGGATTCAGAGGATGGAAAACTCTGGAAAGAGGCCATGGTTGATGAAATGGCATCTTTTGCACAAAAATGAGGCTTGGGATCTGGTGGAGTTGCCGGCTGGAAGAAAACCCATTGGCAGCAAATGGGTGTTCAAGAAGAAGACAAATGCAGAAGGGAAGGTGAAGAAATAAAAAGCTCGGTTGGTAGCAAAAGGTTATTCCCAGGTGCCGAGAATTGATTTTGGTGATATTTTTTCTCCTGTTGCCAAGGTAAATTCTATTAGATTACTTTAATCTGTTGCTGTTGCTTTTGATTTTGAGGTAGAATAGATGGATGTGAAGACAACATTTCTTCACAAGGATTTGGAAGAGGAAATCTACATGAAGCAACCTGAAGGCTTTGCGGTGAAGGGTAAGAAAGAACTAGTATGCAGTTAAAGAAGTCTCTGTATGGGTTAAAACAGTCACCAAGGATGTGGTATCAAAAATTTGATACATTTATATGAGGACTTGGCTTCACCAGAAGAAAAGCAGATCACTGTGTGTATTTTAAATTAATTGGTGACTGTGCTATTTATTTGGTCTTATATGTGGATGACATGTTGCTGGTTGGAAATGACAAAGAAATTATCCAAGATTTGAAGACCTGATTGTCCTCCAATTTCAACATGAAAGATATTGGTGCTGCAAACTATATTTTGGGCATGGAAATTAAAAGAGATTGGGTAAAAAGGAAGCTCTGGTTAAACTAGAGGAAGTATGTCGAAACAATATTGTAGAGATTTAATATGCAGGATAGTGAATCGATGAAGGTTCCTATTCCTGTAGGTGTAAAGTTATCTGTTGAACAGTATCCCAAGACACAAGAAGAGGAAGAGGATACATCCTGTGTTCCATATGCAAGTGCAGTCGGTAGCCTGATGTATGCAATGGTCGGTACTAGACCAGACATTGCACATGCAGTGGCAGTATTGAGAAAGTTTATGTCAAAACCAGGAAAGGATCATTGGACAATAGTCAAATGGGTTTTCAGGTATTTGCGTGGCACTAGTGATTATGGTTTGTGCTACCAAGGAAGATCAGGATTGGATAGAGTGTTGGTTATTCATGGCTTTGTTGATGCAGATTGGGCTGGAGATCTGGATCAGAGAAGATCTACAAGTGGGTATGTGTTTAACCTATTTGGAGGTGAAGTCAGTTAGATGAGTAAGAAACAATTTGTAGTGGCACTATCAACTATAGAGGCAGAATACATGGCAGCCACTCATGCAAGCAAGGAAGTAGTTTGGTTGCAGAGATTGTGTTCAAGTATGGGGTTAGTATAGAGAGCTATAAGGATAGACTGTGACAGCCAAAGTGCAATTTTCTTGGAAAGACCTGCATTCATTCAAGACAAAGCACATTGATGTTCAGTTTCACTTTGTGAGGGATATGATAGAAGACAAAAAGGTGTTGTTGGTAAAGGTGGAAACTTTGAAGAATACTGTAGATGCATTGACAAAATTTGTGAGCTCTGAGAAGTTCTCTTGGTGTAGAGAAATAATGGGTGTTGCAGGGCTGGATAAATGACTGAGCTCTCTTGTGGCCCCCTATGGAAAGAAAACAACAAGTGGGAGAATGTTGGGTTTTGTTATATTCTTTCCACAACTAGCCCACGTAGTCAACTAGGGGGTTAGAAGGGGGGCAAAGCTCCCCCTTCGTTGTGCCAATTGCGTAGCAGGGGGGTCACAAGGGGTTTGGGGGGTGCACGTAACCCCACTCTATGGGGTCTAGGGCAAGGCCTCAGAAAATTTTGGTTTTGGACCCTATGTTAGGTTGGGTGGACCCACCTATGGTTTTGTACATGATTTTCGCACATGGTTTTGGATGTGATGGTTTTCGGTCCATGGTTTTGGATGCGATGGTTTTTCAGTTCTTGGTATTGGATGCTTCAGCATGTATAAATATGTATTGTAACATTGAAAGGAACATAATGAAAAATCAAGCTGGTAGTCCCGGTTTTGGGATCCAGGAGAAAATCTCTATGTATATGTGTTTTATGTGTTATTCTCTCGCATTGTTTATTTTTCTGTGTTATTAGAGTTCGTATGCAGGTAATTACTGTACGAGGTTAAAATCTACAATAAAAGGAAGCACTGGTTGTTTCTATGTGAACATAGCCCAAATTGGGTGAACCATGTATATCTGTGTCTCTCTTGTTTTATGTGTTTTCTGTGTTTCCAATATATTTTATGTGTTCCATTTCTCTGTATTATATAATTTTCTAACATCCTTGTCTTTCTTCAAACTCTGTAATTCTAGGTGTAAGCTAGCTAATTGTGAGTGGATATGATGTACTCCCAGGTTTGTATCCTGAATAGATGATGCCTGTAGCCTCATTGTGATCTCCAAATCTTCTGCCTGCATTTCTATCTTCTGTTGCAACAAATAAATCCTCAAGTGGGGAAAAAGCGACGCTATAAAACATTTGCGATGCTAGCTATCTATGATCTACATGTTAGCCTCTCTGATCTGACATTTCAACCTCTGATCAAATCCGCAAGCTGTCTCATCGACTATTTTCATGATCTCTTTGAATCCAATTACTGACTGTGAGTCAGACTTAGGCTTACTAAACTCTTTGTTTAAAGTCGTCTTAGTCTCTACTAGCATTGCAAGAGGATTATCAAAACAATACTTAATGTACTAGGTTAGCATGCGATCTTGCAAAGAGGTAACTGACTGTTCCTTCTTTATATTGTCATCAGTAATCTATTGCACTGTCCATACAACAATCACAATAAACTAGAACTACTCTACATCTTCACTTTTTATATCCTTGAAGATTGGCATCTTCATTGTGTTCTCCATGTTGAATGGTGGTGGTGGAGGTAGAGGTGTGGGCAAAGGTGTATGTGATGGAGGTGGAGGTGGGGTGGAGTGGAAGGATGGTTTTCTCGAGGAATCCCCTAAGTGATTAACTGAACTATGCTTCAGGGCATATTTTGCCTCGCCCCTTCATTGTCACTTAGAGGAGGTCCAATCAATGGACTATACTCTGGTCCTGATCCTTAGCAATTTCTAAAGAACTATCCACTTCATGTAGCTCCAAACATCAAGGTAATGGAATCACCTGTTTTTCGCATAACAACATTTTAATCCAAGTATTCAATGATCTTAAATACTTACCTCACGGTCCCTTGAAAAATCGACACTCCGCTTCACTATAGTTGACTGAGGTATCAAATGCAAATTTTGCAACAAATCCTCCTAGAATTCGATCAAGCCAACAATCGACAACCTGCGTGATCTTGTTTTTGGAGGTTTCTAGATGTTGCACTAATTCTAGAGTCCACACTATAGGATTATCGAGCTTCCACCTTCCTTAACTAACTATCAATTTAGCTAACCACTCATACAGTTCAATGGGTAAACTGCAGAAGAAGATCTCATGTATCTCCATATACACATACTTGTTCAACCACTCTTCCTTTGACAGGCGCAGGTTCCTGTTTTCTTTCGCCGCGAACTTGTGAATCTTTCGATCCAACCACTTTTCAGTTTCATTCTTATTTGGATTCCAATGATGCGACATCACACATCTCTTTCAAGTAGATCCCAGTCTTGGCAACAGAACCATTTGTTGGCTTAGGGGATCCTAACCTAGGTTCAGAGTTAGTTTTGCCAACCAACAAAACCCTACATTACTGGCCCTTTTGGCAACAACCTGCGTAGCGCAGGTTGCAGTCTCATTGGAAGCAGTATGGGGGGATGCAAGAACCAAGTTTCTGCATCCATAGACTAGTGTGATGTCTTCCAGCGCCTTAGATCTGCCTTCCCACAGATCGATAAAATCTTAGGGAACATTGTTGCAACTCTGATAAAACAACCTTCATACCTTCACAATGATCTACGATCAATCCTTAAGGACCTATAACAGTCAATTTGCCTACCTACGTGCATCAAAGAGCAGTTCTAAATTAGTGTCTGTGAAGATTACCTTAAGTCATTAGTGAACATAAGAGAAATCACTAGAGTCTTCCTGAAAGTATTTAAACATGCATTATGTGCATCATTAAGACTTATTCAAGAGAATCACGTAACATTCAATCAATATTTCATAAACAAATCATTCATTAGCGGTATATACATTAATAGAGATAAACATAATACTCCCGAATTCTTCAGAAAAAATTGTCTTTATTGATCTTCAATTCAAGGTTACAGACTCAAATTACCCGCGCGCACAACTGCAGGGGTCTACACACTCAATAGCGAACTCTTCCTAGGCCTTCGCGCACTCAGCTATGGAGACTTTCTTTCCCTATCTAAGGGTAGGAGGTAGAGCCTTCCTTCCCTAGCTCCTATCCTAGATTCTTCAATCAACCCAAATCTCTATCTTTTCCTTCTTGTTATTCTTAGTCTAAGCCTACTTTTCCCTTCGCTAAGACTCACTATTTATAGATTTTTCATACAATGCCATGGTCCCCAGACCATGGCTGAATCTCAAAACTGACTCAAAACTTTACATAAAATAAGGGGTTAAGTCCCTTTGACTCCTATTCATCTACGTGCTCCACACTTACAAATCGCAAAGAATTTACATCATTTACAAAACTATACCAAAACATGGGTTATATTAACCCGGAAACTAACCAAAGGGACCCCATCCCAACACCATATTTCATAAGGAGACTTATTATTGATGACAAAAGAAGGACAACGATTGTGAAAATAAGTTGCACAAAGCACTGCTTCCCCCCAAAACGTCAACTTAACATTCTTAAATAACATCATAGATCTAACCATATTAAGCAAAGTTCTATTCATACATTCTGCAACGCCATCCTATTGTGGATTATAAGGTATGGTAGTTTGATGTTTAATTTTTTTGTCCTTTAAACAATACTCAAAAGAATTAGAAGTATATTCATCATTGTTATCAATTTTGAGAATGCTAATGTTTAGTTGAGTTTCATTTTTGACCATCGAAAGAGAAGTTTTAAAATTTTCAAATACTTGTGACTTATATTTCAAAAACTACACCCAACACATTCTCGAATAATCATCAATAAATGTTAGCATATATTTATTACCACTGGAATTTGCAACAGGCATAGGACCACATAGATCTAAATGTATGAGACCTAATTTTCATGAAGCTCTAGAAGAAGAACTATGAAAAGGTTGCTTAGAATGTTTCTCCAAAATACAAGCATCACATGTTGTAAGATTTCTTGGAATTGTAGGAAATCCTTTTATACCTTGCTGTCTCATAATTCTGATACTGTCATAGTTAATGTGACCAAAATGAGCATGCCATAATAAAATAGAAGACAGAGTATAATCTTGTTGTGCTGAAAGAGCAAAACTATCATGAGAATTCATTACAGTAGATGATGTTCCATTCAATTTTAAAAGTGTACCTTCTTCAACACCCATCATAATTAACACATCATCATATGCTCTACATACCTCAATGATGCCATCAAATATATCTATGGAATGCTCTTGCTATTAAATATGTATAAGAGACATTCGATTTCTTTGAAATTGTGGAATGTAAGGGACATCCTGTAGAACATAATCTGCAAGCTTTGGTATCTTCAAACAAGTGGATCCAATTCTTGACGGCTTAGCTTGAGAATTTTCAGCAAAATATACTACTCCATCAACTTCGTCACTAAATTTTTCAAAAGAATCTCTACTAAAAGTCATATGACATGTGGCTTTTGAATCCAAAATCCAACTGTCTTGCCATGAAGAAAATGTAGTATTAAAAGAATCATTAATATTAAAATTGCAATGAGAAACAATGTAATGTGCAGAATCTAATGATTTTCCCTTATTTGGTGGTGGTTGATCTTTCTTTTCATTCAACTATTTTCTCCTTTCAATGACTTTCTCCCAAGGAATTCTACAATTAGCAATAGTGTGACCAATTTTACCACATCCAAAACACCCAAAAACTAGTTTATCATTAAATTTTCTTTGTTGTCTATCATTTTGTTATCTTTCTCTCTGACTATGTTTGCCCTCCATGCCTCTATAATTTATTCTACCACGACCTCTAGTACTTTTATCACCTCTAGAAGTTTCACCATGAGATTTATTATTCTTTGTGCAAGGCATAAAGTTTCTACATTAGAATTAGGTGGAGTCTCTTTCTTTCCAAAGCCCTTTTCTCTCTCAACTATTTTGTTTACTAGTTTATCAAATGTATTGTCTTTTAACCACCCACGATTTTGGAGAGATTCCAAATAATGTGAATAGACAGGGTGAATGACTTTTATAAAAGTTATGAGTTGTAAATCTACTTCAATTCTAATGGCTTTTATATCACGAAAGATGGCTTTTGTTTTAGAATCATTCTTCAATGGATCATTACCTTTCATCTTCAAATCAGACAATCTAAAAAACAACTGAATAATTTCAAGTTCTGAGTGTGATTCATATAGTTATTTCAACTTCTATAATGCTTCAAATGTAGTATCACATGAAACGATATATCGATTTACCTTTTTCGTCAATAATGCAGTTATTGCATATACACATTGCTTCTTGTTATCAAGTAGCTCCGGTGCAATTTATTTTCCATCCTTATCTATTATGCCTTAAAAAACTTACCACAAATCATTAAAAACAAGAGAACTTTTAATATTTATAAACCACTCTCGATAATTCTACTTTCCGCTAAGCACAAATCCAACTATGGAGACTATTGAAGTCATAATTATTTTGAAGCCAAATACAATATTCAAACAAATCCTTTTCAAAATTTTTGAAATATATGCAATGCTCCTCTAAAAAATATAAATCTCTTTCTCCTTTTGTTTTAAATAAAATTGGCTTATTGGTCTGATGGTAGGCTACAAAAATGATTTTGAAGAAACCTTTTAAAACTTATTTCAAATCAAAATTAAAACAAACTTGTCCTGGAATATTTCCACCACTTATAACTTCAAGTTAATTAATTTCAGAATTAACCACTTTTACTTTTACTTCTCATTTCACTTTTCTTTAACCCTTTTCTCTTTCTTTAATTAATTTATAAAAGAAATGAGAAATATTTTCTTTAATCACAATTTGATATAATGTCCATTCAATTGATTCTTACCAAATTTTTGTACCTTTTATCTCCTATTAGCTTCCACATTTCTCTATTCTCTACCTGTCTACTTCCACACAAAGATGTTTATGGAATTAATATAAAATATATAGGAAATGTATTCACCTTACTTGTGGTCTCATATTCTTGAAAATTTCTTTTTTATCCATTTTCATTTAAATTTTACAAATCCTTATAAAAAAAAACTCTGTAAATATTTGTTTTACTACTTTCACTTTCATGAACCTTGAAGAATTCTCCACTTCCCAGTAATATGTGGATTAAATTCAATTGCAATATGAAAAAAAATATTCCACTAAAAATAATGGATAATTCACTTCCAAAAATGCTTCAAAGCTTCACTAATATTCACTGTTGTTTATTCACTGCCAATTGTGCCAACAATAAGAGTTACTCGTAGTATTGTAGTATTTATCTCACGTGTCTGTAAGAAATTCACTCCTCAAAATGAATTTTATGATACTGGTACATTCTTCCCTCCATAAACTTCAAACAACGCCTCCTCAAAAACAAGCTCAATGGACATCGAGTTTATAATCTCAATCGATGCTCTGATACCACTGTAGATAGGCCTGTGAATACACTCCACAAAGGAAAAACAATTTCGTTCATGATGCGAACTTTATTTATACAAATGTAAGGTAGGTTCAAGATAAAACTATCTTGATAACTTATTAATGAAAAGTAAAAACTAACAAACAATTACTATTTTACAAACATAATCGTGACGGATTAGTTAATAATAACAAAATAAATGGTAGGAGCTACAGTAAAATACATTGCTTAATTTAAGCTGAATTTGTCTCACCTACTTCTAATTATGCTTCTCAAAAACACCAAACCATCATCCACTACTTCAACTTCCATCAAGTTGTAATGGTTTTTTTTCTCAAATCCATTAGATGTGCCATCCAACTTTAAATAGTGTTAGTAAGGATTGCAATTGAACCTCTACCTAAAAAGGGAAATAGAACAACAGAGTGAATGGTGAAGGATAGAGAAGTAAATATCCTTAGAGTTGGTGGGTGGGGGGTGAATTCCAAATGGTCACAGTCCCTAAGATGACTCCCAACAATACTGGGATCACTTAGAGTGAAATTAAATAAGGTGAAAGTAACCATATTAGAGACCAAATTTCATGACCCAATAGAAGCACCTATGAGATGAGCTTCATTGTCCTCGAAATTGGTTGGGGGGAATATAATACAAGAAAAACAAAATTAATCCCAAACCAATATGGAGGAGTATGTAAACATAGATTATAAAACAAAGCAAACAAGAATGGAATGACAAGAACAATAGTCCATATGCGATACCAAAGTTCTCACCAACTTTTATGTTCTCTGTATAGGTTGAGTGCCACTATATTTCCCTATAGCCTCGTTATAGAGGAGATTGGGCATACATATAAGGATGAGATGGAGAGAGTGCTTCGCTAGCAAGGGGGAGCCAATGCTTCTAGACAACAAAAAATCCTCCTGGGATAATCCCCAAATGAATGGGCACTGATATAGGGAGAATTAGAAACTACGTTTCTTTATCTGTGATTATAATCCCCATCTATGCACTTACTATTAGACTAAGTTTTGTTTCTATTATGCCAATTTAGAAGGCTAGCTAGGCTTTGAGGCTTATCTAGTTGCCACTCAAAATGGTTCATGGCATGAGCTACATACCAAGCATTGAGGTGACTAAAATGTACTTGGTTCAATCACTATTGGACTAGTAAAATGGCCCTAAAATTGGCCTTAGTCAATGCAAAATTGATTGGCTTCATTAGGATGGGATGGCAGGGAGTCTCAAGCCACCCATCTATCAAATCTCCTTAGACTATCATCTTCTTACGAACAATGAATGGTTGTGTCACACAAGTGAACATTAATGACTGCAGGGGATATGGTGTCATCACCTCCTATATTGTTTCTTGGTGGGGTGGTGGGACCATGCTCCTCCCCCTAGCTAGCACATGTCACCCCATCCGGGGATCTGAATATTTCATCTTGGTGCCCAATGTTTCCGTCTATCTATTTTTTGCATGTTTCTTTGAAAGGGGAGCCTTCCATGAGATCATACTACATGGATATTGGGCCTTGACATTCATCGCAGGCATGGTAGTCAAGTAAATCAATCATGTTTTTTTTAGTGTGGTGGATATGAGAGGGAATGGCAACTGGGAGGAGATTATTTTGAATTTATTTGGAGTATATACTAATAATCAACTGATAATCACCTTCTACAATTATATTAGTGAAAATATGATATATTCTTATTTCAAGACTAGCAACCAGCCTTGATAGTTCTACAACATTATTGGTGCTCATGCCTATCGAGATAACAAAGAGATGAAGTGGAGCTCCATGGTGGTTTCAAATTATTCTTTGTATCTTGAGGGGTCAAGGTTTCCTTTTGATGTACCATCGAAGTTGAGTTTAATGATGTCTAAGGGAGGCACACCAAAGGGAGGGACTAGAGGCAAAGGGGGAGGGGAGGATGGAGGATAAGGGAGGATAGACATGGGGGAAAGGTGACATTGTTGGAGAGTAACTAGTTTTGAGCCTTAAGCTTTCCAATATTCTAAATAACAAGATGTAGCAAGAATGGATTCTTTAATATTGGTTTGAATGACACTAGAAAGAGCCTTTTCAGGCACGGATGGATTTTTAAATATCTAATGATTGCTTTCATTCCATAATGCCCATAGGAGGAAACCTAGGGCCAAATACCAAATGTGGTTGGGAATAGGATTGGTGAAGATATTGAATCGCTAATTGGCTATAGTACCGGGGATATTGCATGGGTATCTATATAAGTTTGAAAGGATTAAATGGAAACAATTCTATAACAAGGGAGTAGGAGCAATTATTGAAGAGACGTTCCACATATTCTAAATGATTAAGGCATAAGGTGCAGCGAGAGGGACCCATATAGTTTCTTTATGTAGGTTATCTCAAGTTAGGATTTTATTTTGATAGAGTAGCCAAAGGAAGAAGGCTACCTTTGGCCACGCATGTTGCTTCCAGATTTTAACCCGTGTCACATCTGCAGATAAGGAGTTATAACCATCTGCTAAATCGTAAGCGTTTTTGGCAGTGAAGTTACCTTTTGAAGTATAGCTCCATCTTATCTTATCTAGGTGAATGGAATATGACATCTTCCTTCTTTATAGTGATTGCTTGAACTGTTGGCATATGTGTTCCTTAGGTTTGGGTTGCCAGAAGTCTAGGGACTACCATTGTCTACATTTGGAAGATTCATCATTATGGGACTATAATTGAGCTACTTTGTTATAACATTGGGCTTTTATTTGAACCATCATAGATTAAAGTTGTGCATTACTGTTCAATTTAGGAAGATATTTCCAGGAACCATCCAAAAACAAGGCATAGTTGTCATCTTTTATTTCCCAAAAAAATGGTGTTGGATGAGTGATATTCCTCTTTTTACCAATTTTGACAATTCTGATATTATGGGGTTGAGACTGACGACCCCTTGGGGAGAAGATTGTGGGTCATATTTTCAATGTTATATTTTCTTCCATAATGTCGCTCCTCCTTGTATCCATTTCAACCAAAATTTATCCCCAAGTACATCAACCATGGTTATAGTGTCTTGGAGAACAAGGCCTCCTTTTATTTTAGTCTTGGATTTTTGTCCCAGGACTCTGGCGCCCATTTCCATTCTAGGTTTTCTTCTCCCCCAAGGAATTTGCATTGAATTCTTCTAATTTCCTAAAGAATTGAAGAGGGAGTAATTAGTGCATAACATTGATAAATGGGAAGAGATTGTAGTATTGCTTTAAGAAGCACAACCATGCATGCAATGTTAAGATATTTGATGGTCCAACTCGCTATACTATTGTTTATATTGGATAAAAGCTCCTCCCAAATTATCCATCTCAGTGAAATGTCAACTAGTGGGGCTCTAAGATACTTTGATGGGAGTGTTCCACTTTGAAAGCCCATAATCTGGGTAATATCTGGTTGAATAGGAACAAATGTGTAAAAGAAAAATGTTAGATACTTAGAGTTATTTATTTCCATACCTAAGCCGAGAGAGAAGGTTTCTAACACATGGGGAAATGCTTAGGCCTATTTCATTGTGTGGGTGCCCATACCCATGGTATCGTCCACAAATTATTGATGTGTGAGTGGCATATCGTTCTCAAATAAACGAAGACTTTTTAGTTGATTTTATTGGACAATAGATTTGAGAAGTCTTCCAAGGGCTTCCATGGATATTATGAACAAGAAGGGGGATAATGGGTTGCTCTGCATGATTCCACTTGTGGGTTTGAACTATTCTAAAGGAGAGCCTTTTACTAAGATTGAGAAGGATTTTGGGAGATGAGGTTTTCAATCTCTCGATCCAAGTAATCCAATCTATGGAAAATATAAAAACTTAGAGAATGTGACATAAAAAAATTCCAATTCAGCATATCATTTATGATTTTGAGAGATCTAGCTTTAGGAGCATACCTGGTTAGGACTGTAGTTTTTGTGAGTGTATGACCTCATGGGTCACCATGATTCCATCAAGAATCTTTCTGCCTTCTACAAACCATGTTTTCTTTGCATAGATAATACTAGAGAGGAAGGGTTTCATACTATTGACCATAATTTTAGTGATAATTTTGTACAACACATTGCACAAGGTGATAGGTCTATAACCACTTGGTTCCTCCCCTTTCTCTTATTTTGGGATTAAGGTTAGAAATGTCACTTTTATCACTTTTAAAATGGTACATGATTTGCATGATTCTTCTATTGCTACCCAGAGCCCTTTTCCTATGATTGGCAAGCAAGCCTGGAAGAATTCAATGGTGAAGCCATTAGGCCTCATGGCCTTATTGTGAAGAATTTATTTAAGGTATGCTTCTAACCCCTCTTTTGTCACTTATGTGTTGCCTTTATACGAGTTTAGATGCCTTGGGTGCACAAGTTGAATGTGTAGACGCAAGCGGTGAATCATCCCTTAATAACTGAATTTTCCTTTAGATGAACTTACACACAATTAGATGAACTTGGGCATGATCTAATGGAAAAATCAATCGAATAAAAAATCAAGGAGGACTTGGGATGACATGGGAAGACTTGGGCAACTTGCGACAACTTAAACCAATGTGGAATTACTTAGGGGATGATTGGTAACAAGTTGTTAAATTGAAGCAAGATGATGAATGGCACTTAGATCCATCTTAGAGTGAAGGAGCTTGCAAGTGAACAATGAGCCTCATATAAAAGGAGGATACCTCAAAGTGCTAATGCATAAGCAAGAAATCATTTGAGTGTAAGGAGCTATGCATTTGTACCAAGTTTAAGGTTAGGCATAGTATGGCACATTGAATTGGCTGAGTGAAAAGAGGAAGAAGAAGAAAAGAAGATTAGTAAGAGGGAGGCCTATAGTTACTTCACGATCAGATTTTTACTTCTTGTAGGCACTTGTATCTCATATAATTGTAGTAAATAAATGAGCCATCCATTAGTTATACTCTTTTGTTATACATGATAACGTTCTTCTTATAAATAAAGTTAAAGCATTTTCCTTAAGTGTGACCTACACTTCTATACACGTCTATATAGTGATTAGTGATTGCTTTAATGGGATGAATGTTACATTCCTTTCCTTTCCTTTGTGCTTATTAAGTTATAATATTGGTGTTGATTAAGTTATAATATTGGTGAAGTATAAGTATTATTAATATATTCTAAAAATGTGATTGGAGTGAAATATAAGTCTATTATTAGGTGATCTAAGTTATAATGTTCTTAGTTGTACATCTAACTTCTTGTAATTTACACCGAAATTATAAACCTCATTTAAATGAAAAAAATATTATTTAATTAGAATAAACCTGTTAAGAAAATTATATATTTTCATTTAGTACAAATTATAATAAACGATATAGATATTTTTTCATGACACTCGGAGATATAACTCCGAAACAAGCTTCCTCTCATATTATCCCTCCAATTTCAAATATGTGAATTACTTAACTAAGGTATGTTATTAAGTATTTCCCATCTTCATATTCCCATATTTCTAGAACAAAGAACGCTTCCAAATTATCCCCTAGTAAAAATAAAACATATTCCTTGTTCGCAAATAAATGGTTGGTGTTCCACGTAGAAATGGTCGAAATCTCATGGGTTTATCAATATTCTTTATTTAATTATCACAGTTTTGTTACTTTCCCATTATTATGTTTTTCTTTAACTTCTCTTATTTATTTTCTATTATTATGATAGAATCTTGAGTTAATTTCTTTTCTATTATTATGATAAGATCTTGTTTCTTCGTTTGTGTTTCGTTTTCCCTTATTATGTTTTTCTTTAAATTTTCATTTTTTATTATTAAGGTAAGATCTTGTTTATTATGTTTTTTTTTAAATGAAAATTGGTGGATTATTATTGTAAAATTTAGGATCGAATCACGATGGCTATTCATTTCAGTATCAAGATATTTAAAATTTTAAACTCTTCAAATTTTTTCCCAAAATTAAATTAACTAGTTATCACCAGAGTTATTGTCACTTGACATCTTATTCACAAAATTTTTAATAATAAAAGTCTAAAAATAGTTTAAAATTTAATAAATAATTAAGTTACTATGAAATTTAGGTAAATAAAAAAAGATTTTATTTATTAGGTTTTTAATAACAAAAGTTTTAATATCTATTTTAACTCTAGATTTACCAAGTGTGGAACAATATCAATTTTCTCATAATGCAAACCTAATTTTTAGTGCAAAACTTGAAAAAAAGGATAGATTTGATTTCTCGATTTACACTTGGATAGATTTGATTTCTCCTACACTTGATAGATTTTGCATTAAGAATAATCTATCTTAGCTATTAATAATATGGCTTATATTTATATAAATTTCATATATTTATGCATAAACATATTGTTATTGTTATTA
>APFE031254925.1:0-51278 GCA_000404065.3 Pinus taeda | reverse complement strand
TAGTGGACTGGAGGTGCAGTTGATGGAGTTGTGTTCAGTTTAGCTTTGTTAAACTGGTTGTATTTAGCCTAACTGGCAAATAGACTAGAGATGAGTTGGGTGAATTAGTTATTAATTAATTCAAAAGTTATTAACTCATAATATAACTAATGAATACATCAGTTAACTCAGTTGCATGTCAGTGCATGTTCAGTTCAGCAGGGACAGGTGTTAGAGAATCAGATTGCTATCAGTTGTGACTATAGTTGTGCATCAGATCTTGCACAATCAAGGGATTGAGTATGCCAATGAGTTTGCTCACGTATTTGCCCACATTGTAGCTTGTGCTCACGTGATTTTGCCAAGTAAATACATGGTTGCCTTGGAATTATCATCAGTTCTTGAGCAGGTATTGAGCAGCGGAGGCAGGCAAGCAACGAAGGAGATTTGAGCCAGTGATTGATTCAGATCTGAGCTGTATTGTGTGTAACAGAGGTGGAGATACTTGTGAGAAGTATTATGCCGTGTAATGTTACATGACTCAATCATTAATATACAGATAGTTGGGGTTTTTAGCGAGATGCTTTCCCCGGGATACATACTGTGTTAATGTGTGAATGCTCTTGATGTTTTATTGTTATTGATGCTGCTATATTGATGATCAACGTAGAGGAGCTTATGTATTGTGTATGTTTTCCGCAATAGTACATGATCAGGATAATCTCTGTTGAATATGTGTTAAATTATTCAAAATTTCTACAATAATTACAAATATATATTATTATTTTAATTTATATAATCAAGGGATCTTAATTTTAATGTTATTTATATATATGTATATATCACATTTCTTTCTTTCTTTTTTTTCCAAGGAAATAACTTCCTCTCAGTCCAAGGGCTAGAGTGAGGTTGTCCAGCCCAAGGGCTAGAGTGAGGTTGTCTAGCCCACATGTATTTAAAAGTTCATAAGGGTTGAATCCAATACAACAATATTCATATGCATGAAGTCATTATAATAATATTTATCAAGCCATTATCCCTGATCATATGGGGAAGATAACAATGATTTTGCCGAACCACTCATGCTAACCTTAATTGACGTATATTTCTATTTTCTTTTTTTAATTACTCTCTCTCTCTCTCTCTCTCTCGATATATATAATTTTATTAATTAAAACACAATTATAATATAACAAATTGAATCGAATCAATTTATTATATTTATTTTTGAGTGTAGAGTTAACATTTAAATGTTTACACTCATTTACGGATACGAAAATACCTCTTATGTATTAAAATGTGAAGCACCTTTCGACACAATTAAATTATTATAAAAAAGAAAAATAATAAAACATTTATAGTTATAATTTAATTTTAAGATTACACACATTAAATTTGTTTCGAGATCTTTTGTTTATCGAGTGCTCACTTTTGTATTTGACTAAGCTCTACATCTATATTTCAATTTTTTTAACAAAAAAGAACATATCAAACCCATGTTATATAATAACTATCTATTTTAATATAATACCAAACTGTAGAGCTTGAAATTCAACAATTAAATCATAGATTTTATTTTAGAAACCGTAACTGTGCAATTAGAAATTTAAACGGTATAAAGCCTTAATTGGAAATGTTACTAAGAGAATAACAAGAATTTTTAAAGAAAAGTTAAAATTTCAAGAGAATATCTGGAAATTACGAGCTAAAGGTGTTGTTGTTCCTACTACCGGAGTTACCAAGCCGACCTTTACCACCTAGCCTATCTGGGGTCTATTTGTACAGTCCCCAAATCTAGAAGTCAAATTTTCTGGCCTTTGTGCCCAGCGTTCCAAGAACAATTAGGCTCATTGTCTTTCTCTATAGCTTTGATGTACATTTCCCTCTTCCCTCAATCTTCATTTTTCCCTGTCTCTGTGTATTACCCTTCTCCTTATACCTTCCATACCACCATCTCCATCTTTCCTTGGGCCTGTTGTCTCCTTTACCTTCCAACACATGGAGGAACAACTTTTTCATTCATCTCTTAAGACTCTCCAAAGGTGGTCTCATTATATTGATTATACACAAACCTTCATAATGTATCATGAGATTCTAATTCATATTTATAATGTTTTGATTTAATCTTTATTCATAATTTTATCTAATTGTATACTTTAATTCAATTTATATTTATTTTTAATCTTATACTTTAATTAACATATTTTGATTTAATTCAAATTTATTTATTTATTTTAAGTTAGGAATTTATTTTGATAATTGATTCATCAACCTAAACTTAAACATTTTTCCATATTAGTCAGTATATATACTAGTGCAATACATGTGGTTCATGCATATGTAGCTATCATATGCATGTATCGTATGCTTAATAATATTCCAATGTTCCTTGTAACTTGATGGGTCATTACATGATACCCCTCCTTCAGAAAAACTTCGTCCCGAAGTTAGGGTTTATGTAGTATATGAGTAGATATTTAGTGATTAGCATAATTATGTAGGATTTGTATTTTGAACATTTATAGCTTTACAATCTTAATGGTCATACCATGCCCCTGCTGGGCTTCCAAGCTATTCTAGAATCATCCTATCCATCTTAATCGCTTATGTTGTCATCTTATCCATCCTCTATTGGAATATGTCATGGCATCAGCTATACTGATCTAACCATCCATATACTTTAAGGATGACAACGTCAACTATATCGACCTGATTTTCCAGTAAGCATCAGGCAGTCATCATCACACGTCTAGAAGAGCGTGACTCACACAGTCCTCCCATGACTCTAGGTTTTGGAGGGTAAATGGTGGGTAATACCTCCACCACTCCTAGTGTGACGAGGATCAACACCTTATCATGATATTTCATTGAGTCATAATTGTTATTAGAATTTTGTCATCACGTGGTCAGTTTGGTAATGATGTTATTTGCATTGTAACACTTGTCCATGCATTATAATATATGCATCAATATACTCAAAACAATTCATATTTAAATAATAGTTTCTGTATAAGTCATACAATATAACATTTTTGGTCATATCCATTGTATATATCAATAAATTAGCTTTCATCTTAAAATGTAGTCATTCTTTTATTATTATTTAATCCATAACATAATTCGTGATTTAGATTTCATAGTAAGATTGATCAAATACTAAATTTCATATTGGTATCCATATTTCAACAATGTCAATTAATAACATATTTTTCATTGGTATCCACGTACCAACAGAGTTAAACAAATAACATATATTATGTACTGACATAATAAAATTTCCTTTTTACATGTGATAATCCAAAATAATAATCTCAAGTATCCAATTCAAAATAAAGTAAATATATACAAAATAAGATTTTAAATTCCTCAAGGTCAACACAAGTTGGTGTATTTTTGACATATGATCTTTGTATCTTCCCAGGTAGCTGATCCAGGGCTATACTTGTCCCATTGCACCTTACCTTGGTCTATCAGGTAGTTCTTAAGCTGTCGAAACTTACATTCCAGTATACGTAATGGTTCGACCGAAATGGTTTCTTCGTCTATTACCTAAAGTTGCTTCCATTGAATATTATGATATTTTTCAGCTATGTAATGTTGTAATACAGATACATGAAATACATTATGAACTCTATGCGAGTGGGGTGGTAGTGTAAGACAATAGGCGACAGGTCCAACTTTTTCCAGTACTATGAATGGCCCAATAAATCAGGGTGATAACTTAGTTCTTTTTCCAAATCGAATAGTGCTTTTGTATGGTCTAATGTAGATGAAAACCTGATCTCCTACTTCATAATTCCTATATGTCCTATGAGCATCAACATAGTTCATGTTCCTCTATCTTTTGAATTAATTTTGGCCCCACTATCACCCGATCTTCTAACTTGTCCCAATTTAAGGGTGTCCTACAAGGTTTGTCATACAATGCTTCAAATGGAGGCATCCAATTGAACTATGGTAACTGTTATTGTATGTAAATTCAACTAAGGGTAAGTACTTTTCCCAGTGTGCTTGTTGGTCCATAACATACATTCTTCGCATATCTTCCAGTACTTGGTTCATCTTTTATGTTTGTACTTAAATTTAGTTGAGTTCCTAAGGCTAATGGCATACAAGTCCAAAATAGTTGGGGGAGGGATTTTACAATTCCACAAGAAATGGAAAGTTTTATTAGAAATAAAGGGTTGAGTTTGATTAGGTATCTTGAATTTAAGAAAATATTATAGTTTAAACCTTCTAAGTATTGTGTTTTTTTGTTATTTTTGTTCTAACTTAGGTAGGAATTTATTAAAATTGCATATTTACATTGTAAAATTTGCACAATTCAAGTGTATTAAAAGTTTTTTAGGATATTGAATCGGTATAGATGTATTAAAAAATATAATTTAAATAACAAAATTGATCATCTCACAAAAACATGATCACTAAATTGTACTAAAAAAATCCAAAACTTATAACAATTATACTACACCTAAAATAAAAATATAATTACACAATCCGGTGTCTTAAAAATAAATGTTAAACCCATATATACACATTCAAAAATACAATTTAAATAACAAAAAAAACCTTCCACCAAATTTATTACCAAATTGCACCTTTTTTCGAAAACTTAGAACAATTATGTAATGTAGAAAAATATCTAACAGTTTTGGCAAATAACTATATTATTTTCGTTTACATCCCTTAGAGCTTCGAATTGATGTTTTGTTTCTATCTATTATAATGCACAATGGGTTACGCAGTTTATTAAGTAAATGACAAACGAAAACCACGCAATGATTTTGTTTGCTTTTGTGGAGCCCACACAACCAACGTTCGAATCTCGAAAGAAGACATTGAAATAGTTTGTTTTGGACTTGGTTTCTCCGATTTCTTCCTGCCTGGCCATGAAATGAAACTTATGAACCAGGGTTGGGATCTTGAAAATGATATGGAATGATTTCCGTATAATCAGGGAGTTCAGAAAGTATTGGTACGAACGAAGACTTGTTGATTGGTTTCTACGGTTTGAAACATTGAAAGCCTCGACAGTTCCACTTACAGAAACGCCAACTCTAGACTGCATGTGCAGAGAAACTTTGCTCTGGAATAACGTGTTCTGACTAATTTAGATTGAGGGAAATCGAATATGATTGTGTCTCTGCACTAAACTTGCTTATAATTGGTCTGTCAAGATTGGACGTTAAAATTACTGGAATCTTTACGTGAATCTACTCATTTTCTGCCATAATTCCTTCTCGTGCTTCCTTCGCTGAAGCGGACAGCGGCAGCACTGCACGATAAGACTCTTTCAGGTTTTTTAGTTTTAAAATGTCTGCGTCGCTTTCGAGTTTAAGCGCTCGATATTTCGGAAAAGTTTGAGGTGTTAGAGTACAAACCCTAACACTGGCTGCACACACCGACATGAAAACTCGCTCTGTGCTCGCTTTGGTGTAATTATGACAGCTACATGGACAGACCTCGGTGCGGCCAGTTCCTTGGCAAAGCTTAATCATACAATCACCGCAGAAGCTGGGAAACAAGATTCGACTGTCTCGGCGTCATAAGGATGTCCATTATTAATTCGCATGTCCTAGGGGCCACAGGAATGAAGTTTCTTGAATAAATATACTTAGGACTAAGTCATTTAATTGTGCTTTTCAAGATTCTTGAATAAAAGGCAGGAGAAACCCGGATTCACGCAAGTAAACATTTTCTTGTTTAACTGAAACCTGCTTCGCTCAAGCTAAATCTTCAGCGGCAGTGGGCGTGCGGCATATGTCCTATTTTTGCCAGAAATCCTGACAGATACTCGCGAAATCTGTCAGCACCGTTAGCATTGAACAAGAAAAAACTAAGCTAAATGCGTCAAAGTTTTTGTGAACGCCATTAACGATATATAGTGTTAATGGCCGACTGGGCCGAGACTTGCGAGGACGCAAAGACCGGGCAATACTGTTCATTGACATCAAAATACACGGCAACTGTGGGAATTTCTTCTTTCTTTTAATAATTAAATTTTATGTGATATAATAATGTATATAGAGGTGGGTGTAATTTATATATGTAGAGGGTGCTGTAATTTTATTTGTAATATCTTTTGAAATAAGTTTAATATTTTTTTAATTATAATAATTTTAAAAATAAAAATAAATATGTAATTCTTTGTAAGTTTTAATTTTTATTAATTATTATAATTTTTAGATAAATAATAAAAAATGTAATTTCTTTGAATATGAGACTTACTTAAAAATAATTATGTTTATTTTTTTAATTAAATTAACTAATATTCATATTTATAAGGTGCATATTAATATATAAGTTGATTATGTAAGTTTCTTATTCAAACTTTATGGAGAAGGATTGAAAATAGCAATTATTTCTAAGAAATTAACTATCTCAAGAAACCTCTAACATCTACCATAAAAAAAAATAGAAATCATATTATGAAATAAATATTAACCATCCATTTAATTTATGCTTACTTTTGAAAATTCTGGTTTTAAATTAATAATAATTTTCAACTTATTATGAAAATTTTGATTTTAAATTAATAATAATTTTCAACTTATTAAAATTTTGATTTAAAGGTTTTTCCATAGTCGTGGTTGTAACTAGTTGTAATTGTGACCATGAAAAAGATGAAAAAGAGACTACCACTAATAATATCACTTCTATAAAATAGAGTAAAAATAACCATTATATTCCACTTTCATAAATTTAAATGATAATTTCATTTTTATTCTATATATATATAAAATATATTATCATTAAAATTATAGCGATCAAATTTAAAAATATTTTATAGATATTACAACATTTTTAAAGATAAATCTCAATTATTAATTTGTAAATATCACTAATAATAATCTAGAATATTTCAATGAAATTAAATCCTTACCATATAATTATTAAACTATCTATAATTTTATAAAAATGTCATACACCAATTTAATATATAACTTTATTGTAGTTAAAAAAATCAATTATTATTATTTATTATCGATAAACCAAAATATATATCAGCTGTATTGGGTGCTAAAAAAGGCTCATGACACCTCTGCGGAGTTAGCATTCAATTATCTCATTATTATGGATTGCGCATGGATGCTACTGAGATAATAGATGAGAGGGTCTGACAGAGTGGGCTAGAGAGTTTGATTGCGAGATTTGTGTTTTGGTAGGTGTTCTATGTGTTTTGGTAGGTGGCATTTTATATATATATAATATATATTTTATAATTTTATTTTTATAATTTTTTTGAATATTTTATTTTTATTTATTAAAATTAAATTAATTTTTATTTTAAATCTAATTATTAGTCTGTCATTACTACTCGTTTAAATTGAAAGTTTAAATTAAAATTATTGTTTTTTTTTAAATATAAATCTACCGAGGTCAATAACACTACAACATGAAAGCAATTAAAAATAATAATACCTATGGAAAAGAATAGTAAAACTAGGACTACTATTTATGTATGCCTTAACATTTTGAAAAAGCTACTACTTTTCTTTTCCACTTCTTATATAAATTTGCAATATTTTCCAAAACATAACATCCACTTAACTCGCAAGGACTATACTTCCATGCTACTAAACTTAGAAATTATGCTTCCCTACCACTAAATTTAGAAATTGTTTTGGAGAACATTAATTTTTTTTTCTAAGTAGTATTGATTTATTAATATGATACAAAAAGTTACAGAGAAACCTGATCTTAGAGATGTTAAGCATCAACCATCATCACAAAATGCAACTGTTGGTAATGGACTGTCCCAATAGAGGAGAAACCGGTCCAAGAAACTTTAAAGACTACCCCTGTTATGGGGGAAACCAGCCATTGAACAACAAGACCTTGGTTTTCCAAAATGAACAAAGAGGAATGCAAATCCTGAACCAAAAAGACAAGAACATAACCAAGTAACAGAATGACATTTCTATCTGGCAGAGAGTTAACTAGAGAATTCAAGACACTTGGCGTGGAGACAGAACACATCCAGACCACAAAACCACGAATCATAGAAACATATCCACCTGGAAGCCAGGTACCATTGCGCGAGACCAAGAAACCACAAAACAGTGAGACGAATCCACCTGGGAGTCGGAAACCTTTGCATGAGGCCACGTGTTAGGCTGGTGGTTCCTCCGGAGCTGGCTCTTCCTCAATCCGGCAGGCAAACTGATACCAATCGTCATCCTCTTCAGACATGCCTCGACCTTAAACAGTTGGAGCATCCACCGTGCCTACAGCATCCATCTGTCGCTTACTAGTGTCTTCAACTTTGTCTTTGCCATGTAGAGCCTTACTGCTTTCTCCTTGTTGCTTGTTGCTAATCCCTTGACTACCTGACTCTGCCTTATTCTGCTTGTTTCCACGACTGGACAGAGTAGCTTGCATCACAAACTCTTCCTTGAAAGAAATTGTGATGGTAGCAGTGATTGTAGGCCTGTATAGGGAACTGCATAAGCGAAATTGTGTGTTGTGAGGGCCAGAAAGAGGAGGAAGTGGGAGATCCACAGTGTGGACAACATTGTTCCTCCAACCTCTTCCACTTCTGGTATTCGGGTAGTTATGAGTGGGGTTAATGAGTGAGTTGGGTAATTTAGTAGTTGAGTCTGGGGAGTCAAAGGTGGAGCTGGAAGAAGCTCGCAAGTTGTTGAAACCACCATGCGAACCTCCACGTCTACTACGCATGCAGTGCCTAAGGCGAGCCATGGCTGAATTGACAGTGGAAGAATTAGAAGGAAGGCGACGTTGAGCGGGAGCAGGGGTGGGCGAACCACAAGCAAGAAGATAATGAAAGGAATGCGAAAAATGAAAACCATTACCAAAATCCTGACAAGGGAGAATCAGGCAATGACTGCCTGTAGTAGTTCTGAAACACGGTTCAGCTGCATGCGGAGAACAAACGCCATGGCAGAAGGGGAGGAGAAACAAAACGGTTTGCAGGGGCCATGGTGATGAAGGAGATGAGCTCTTCACATCTTTCGAAGACAATAAATGTCGTCTGCAAGGTGTTTTTAATCCAGCTACTGTGGGCTCTTAGGACGAAGCACAAAGCCAAATGGCTTCCCAAACCACCAACGGTCTGTCTTGTCATTTAAATGTCGTAGTTGACACCTGCATCCAGGTTTGGAGAACGTTAATGCTATTGATAGAAAAATCTAATCCTATAGTCTTACTTTGGAAATAATTAAAAAATTGAGATGTGAAGTGGATAAATTAATTGATTAAAAAAATGGTTTGTTGAAATTCATTCATTGCCTAAGTCGTGAAGCTCTATATAAAAACAAAAATTATGTTTATATTAATACCATATATTTGATCGATAAACAATATCAATCTTGATTACAAATTTCAAAATTACTTTATAAAGATAAAAATAGCATATATTATACAATATATTTTGAACAAATATTAATGAATTAAAATAAAAATCTGCCTTTTTGGGTTTGGAGGAGTAATGATGGATTGTTATTATATATATATATATATATATATAGACTTTGGTGTATCATGCAAGTGAAGGCAAAGAATGTTCATTACTATTCAACCATATCCAAAACATTTAATCTAGAATTGTTTTACAATTTGCATATTAAAATTTAGCAAGATTACTAAGGCTTTTACGCTTGAAATAAATTTTTATCTTTAATTTTTTCTTTACCACATTGCTACTCTTAAGACCATTGTAGACCAATATTGTAATAATAAAACTAGACTCTTATGATTCATTTTAGAAAAGCATTTGACATAGTTCCTAGAACTAAGCTTTGTAATAGACAAGAAAAGCTAAAAGTTCCTTTCAAGTTGAGTGTTGTGGCCATAAGGTTGTCTAAGAAAATTATTAACAAGTTTAGAAGAACTAAGGGTCAGTGGGAAGATATTAATTGTAATGGATATTAGTTGTAATGTTGGAGTTAAAAAAGGTTATCATTTGCACCCTACCCTTTTTTCACATATACATTGATAAGTTAGAGGACTATTTAGAAAATACATTATGGCTTTAGCTACAAGGCTCATAATCCTTATTCTTTATGATGATGATATTTTGTTCTTATGGTGAGGTGTCCTTATGATCTCCACAGACAACTAAAATATGTCAATGCTTTCTTCTCTAGTACAATTATTACCATTAATGTTGACAAGGAAACATTTATGATAATCAAATCCAAAAGGATTCACTTACAATAATTTTGTGTATAACGACAATAAGTTGTAGAAAGTGACTTAATACAAATATATTAGAGTCTATCTACATCAAAATATTAATTGGAACTATAGCGTTAAGGAAGGAATAAATGGAAACTGAAAATCTTATTTGGACCTTGAAAATAGTTGTAAATTAAAAAATTTAAAATATTGAAAAATATAAGAAACATCAAAAATTAATTTATCTAAATTAAAACTAGTAAGTATAAATAATTTAAATATTAAAAAATTCATCCCCGGTTGAGGTGCGAGTGGAAAAATATTGGTCATATCATTGTATGATGGATGCTCTCTAGATCCCAAGGCAATCCCTTGCCACCCTCCACATGCTCGTATCACATGGAGTAGTGGTAGAACATATGGATCCGATCAATGTAATTGACAAAGGTGGGAACAACTCTTTAACTCGACATGCTCCCGACCTTTTAGGTGTTCAATCTGGTAAGTCCTTTGTTTGTGAGTGGGTTTAGCACAAGTTTGCAGTCGAGCATTGCGATAACCTATGGCAGAATTACGTGGAGGTATCTCGTGGGGCTCTAGTTCATTCATAGTGGGAACGACTATTGTATCTTGAGATGCTTAACAAGACTCATCGCATTGCTCCGATGGTCATCGAAGCTCAAAAGAAACGTGTCAAAGATCATTTTGACTAGATTGTTTCTCCACACACTTTTGATGGAGGTGACTTGGACCTTCTTTATGATCAAGTCAATGATATATTGGGAGAAGGAAAGTTCAAACCCATGTGGCATGGACCCTACATCGTTAAGCGTGTCTTACAGAAAGGTGCCTATGATCTATGTGATTACAAGGGAAATGCATTGTCATAGCCTCGCAATGGGTTGTATGTGAAGAAGTATTATGTGTGAAATTCATGTAATGACTTTTGTACATTAGTGTATCAATTCATTAGCGTGCGCTTTGAGTTTTGGTGTGTTTGTTTGCTTTGCAGACATGCATTTTTGTGCTTACCCCATGTTCCACTGGGTTTGTAGATTTCGTTAAGCCATTATGTTGGTTTTGCTGATAGTGCTTATCGTAGCACACAGACCCTGTCTTCAGCAGCATGGGTACTCTATGCCCCTAATGGTGAGTTGATTAACTTACAAGGTATATGACTTGGCCGAACAATTAACAATATTGCTGAATATAGTGCATTCATTGAACCCTTGTTAGAAACAGTTTCTCTTGGCATTAAGGATTTAGTTGTCAAGTTAGATTCATGACTCATTGTGTTACAGTTAAACAATCATTACTCAGTGAGAAATCCAAAAATATTGTATATGTATCTAAGTGTTAGATTACTGGAAATAATTTTTTATTTCATCAAATATCAACATATTCCACATAATTTAATATATATATATATCGTGTCCGTTAGAGTGCTTACATCAAGATATCAAAAAATAGAGTGTTCTAGGACACTTGGCTTTTAAAAGCCTACAAATGTGTAAAATAGCTAGAAAGGCTATCAGCCTACACGGTGCTCATGACAGCACGAGACTACACTAATCACTCATCCTAACAGTAAACAAAGTCTCATGAATACTCCCATTGTGTGTCTCTGCCAACGAAGTGGAACCTCAATAATAGTGGCGTACTCTGGGACTCCTCGAGTAATTGCCTCCAGGTTGTGCTCCATCTCATCTAAGGGGTTTGCCCCTTCTTCATAATCTGCACCCACTATCTGATGAGAAACTCATTGTGCTATTGGAGACATGCCAGGTGATCTCTCTCGTCCCACATCTACACATCTACACATTTATCACAAGTTGAGTCTTTGTTTACACTTTTACAATAAATCATAAAACTTGAAAATACCAGAAACAATTTTTTACCTGCATCGGTCCAATTTTCTCCTAGTGATAAAGGTAGATCTCCAACCCACCTGAAATACATGCTAGCATAAGAATAATAGTCTACCATGAGTAGATGGCATTCTAGCCAAGCAAAAAATTGTGGTGCATAATGCATATGCTAACCTGTTCCTCCTCGAGGCATGAGTTGACTCCATCTCACTAGTCTCAGATCTCGGGGGCCAGGATTTGGTACCTCTGCCCACTGATACCAGAATAACGAAACTTGCTCTAAAAAAAAGGTCACCAGTATCGAATTGAACCTGAATTTCTTCAGGTGTCCATGCTTCCCCTTTGTCAGTTGTCTTTTCATATTTTCCAGAAGGCCTCCACACCAGTTAAATATGGTGGGGGTCAAACACGCAATAGCCTACTAGAACTAGGATTTCAAAGCCTCATGCAAGGCTTGCATGCGAGATACACGCGACATAATGAACAAGATCATTCTCAAGGGAAGGTCGTTGGTGATTGTCGTTGTCTTCACCTTCCCTCCTTGGGACATTTTGGAACCTGGACAATGCCTCTAGACTAGAGTTCTCGTACTCTCACCTCCTGAGTGAGATCCAAAGAGTTGGATCGCTTCTCCTCTTTGGGACAATCCCATGATGAATTAAATATCCACCTCCTCAAGTTCTAATTCCTGGCATTTTATGATGAAGATATCTCAATCTGCATCCTAAAGATTGATCAAATAGGATAGCAATTCCATCTGGGCCCTTAACCCTGTGGTCCTGAAGAACTTTGGAAACCCACTGTTCCTTAGAGCATTTGTTAAAATTGGCAACTAGAGCCAAACTCCATGCGGGTCATATTAATCTTGGCTGATAATATTTTTATTATATTCCTCTCGTTGAGAGGTGCAGGATTGATCTAAAGACCATCTGATTCCGATAAGTATTTATGGAGATATGAATTTATTTTGATTATGGAATAATTATCAAGCCGACCAACAACTCATGTAGGCTCAGAAGCCCAATAGTCACATCTATTCAAACATCAACATTTGTGTATAAATACAGGAGGTATTTTCCTCATTTGGACACTCACTCATCACATCTCTCTTTCTCTCTCCTACGTAGAAATGAGGCTCTTCTCCTACTATGCAGAAAGAGATTCTTCTCTCACAAGTGTGGAAGGAAGGGGCAGAATTTAGGGCTGCAACTGTAAATTAGAATTTTGACCAGCATTGACTAGAAGACTCCCTCCTCAGAACTGCACTGTAGGTGAATCTGGATCTCCTCTGAAGGCTGCATTTTTTGGTGGTGGAATCAAGCCGATCTGATGATCGGTTTGCAAGATATTGTTTGCCCTAGTTTGGCTGATCTAGGGTTTACCGCTACTGATGTAAATCAAATTTATGTACTATTTCTCTCTGCTGAATTATTGAAGATAAAAGAAGATTTGATCAAAGGGTTTCCCCATATTGGGGTTTGTCCCTGGCTAGCCGCCACATCTTGTGTCTCTTGTCTTGGTTTGTTTTTTGTTGATCGTTTAATGTTCTATCTGCACTTTGCTTTATGTACATGTGATTGCTAATCTATGGATAATAATAAGAAAGAAAAGTAAACTGCTATAAGCATAAAACATACCATAAATTAACAACATTGATGCATTCAGGATCCTGAGATGCTTGGTGGTCTATGGCCTCATGGACTCTTTCTTTCCATTCTAGAACCATGATCTCCTGCAAAACATCATTTAGCACCAATTAATGTTGTTTTCATGGATTAAAATCAAAGATTTTTTTTTCTTGAAATGAATTTTTTTTTCAAAAAATTTCGCCTCGGCACCATCGTGCCTGTTTTTATAAACAGAGAGATATCATCACACATGCCTTTTGACTTGAATGCGATCATCGTGGGTCCAATGACCATACCCGTGATGATCACCGACACCCAAAAATTTGAAAATCCTCCCTTATAGCACATAAATTACTGTTAAAAATGCATAAAAAGGTGATAAAATGCAAGAGCAAAGATGGGCCTCTTACTTGTTGTAGACGGTTCATGAAATGGAACTTTAGATCTCCCATTTGTAAATTTGAGACAAAAATTTACTGCGTTGAACCACCATTCATCGTCGTAGGGTTTTAAGAATCATTAATACCTGAGTTACCCTTTGTTGTTTATGTGTCATTACTTTGGCGAATCTGATGTCATAGAGGCATGGAGGGATTTTGGCGCCAGTTTATGGGAAAATTTGTTTATTATGTATGTTTTTTTCAGTGATTTCATAATCTATTTCTTCATATCTTTAAGATAATATAGAAGCATTGGGAAATCTTGCGTTGAGTATCAACCCCCGTAACAACCCACTACAAAATTATCATCTACATTGAGACTAGCTAATTGGAAAATTTGTTTGGATTAGTATCTTTGCATCATTAAATTATTTCTTTATGTCATCTCTTAAATGTATTTATGTGGGATATAGAGTTTATTCTACATGCATATTCCATGTTAGATGATTAGATATTCGGGGAGGATACTTGATTATCTAATTTCTCCTCTATTCCTCTACCAAACTCTTTCAATGCTATGCTATTATGCTATAGATGAACTTTGGCACTTTGATGAGGCCTATGCAAGATAGGGATTTATCTATTAACCAGGTATTGGAGATCTGAAGCAACCACCTATACAACAAATCATAGATCTGGCCATTGTGATTCATAAGTTGTTGTCGAGTGACTATGAAAAACATTACAAAGCCTCATAACACTTGAGGGAGCCCCCTCTAGTTCGAGAGCTAGATTGAATCTAAAGTATGGTCGAGTTGGTTTGTTAGCACAGTTTTGCAAGAAAGAATTGCCTTCGAGAAACAAATACAACATTTGACACCATTGTTGGGGATCGAAGTAATGAAGAAAATTTTCCCTGGGAGAACGATGATTGATTAGATCTATCCCTTGTTGGTGAACAAGGAGTAGACATTAAATATGGTTGCATTTCCTTCACTTGGTGGCTCCACTTTTGTTTTTGGAAATTCCACTGGGTTACCGATTCCATTGGTTTGAAATTTCAATTGCCTTTATTGTTATGCTCATTCAAGGGTCATATGGCAACATTGAGCAATATGTCTTTCTTCTGCATAGAAATGATCAAAAGTTTCAAATATTTAAAGACAATTCACTCTTCAAAGCTAACTTGTAAGTATCAATTTCTTATGGAATTTGAATTTCATATTGTAATAATTTTCAAGTTTTCAGCGACATGCAAGGTCGTCTATCAGTTAAGCCAATGCTCACATGGTTGCACTGGAAGTGTGACTACACTTGCCAGTTTATACTTTCACTTCACTAAGGTAGGGGTGTGTATGATTTAATAAGTTTATATTCATAGTTAGTATGCAATATATCAATTGGTTTGATTTGCTTCAGTATTCCTCAGTAGTTTTAGTTTGTACCATGTGGATTGTATAGATTGAATAAATAAGTTGCAACATTTTGACGAATCGTGAGAATTTATTGTTCTAGAATCTTGACTCCATAGCCCAATGAGTTAGGCACTACTATGTTTGTTTTGCAGTTGCAATATGTGGTTGTTAGAGTGAAGTTTCATATTAGTGTAGGTTGCAAGTTCAGGTCATACTTTTTTTATGGTATGATTCCACAGCCATATAGAATACAGTGGGAAAAATTGACAATGCACATATATTTAACTTTATCAACTTTGTCACTAGTGAATATTTCATGGAAGGTTCTTGTTTGCTTCTCAAGTAATCATTGGAATAATTAAAGGATAGGTTGCAGAAAAGAGGTTATGCTACCACCTGTAAGTGGAAGTCTAGCTAAGAAATATCTTGGAATTGGGAAGATGTAGCACAAAACAAAATTTACAAACCTCAACGCCTAATAGAATATTGAAACATCACTCCCCATGGATTCTAATCTAGATTAGAGTATGCCTCTTGGAAGTTGAGGATTTTTCCAGATGATGTTATGTTAAAATAACAAATAAAAAAACAAAGAGTATTCCCTCTTGATGTTAGCCACAAGAGATAATCAAAGAAATGACCATCACCTATCAAATGAGAATTATATACACACTTAGAAGTCGAATTTTTATGGATGGTGAAAGAAACACTAGATGCTTTGTTTGAATTTCCATTATTTCAAACAGTCATATCTACTCCCAAAGCTTGTGGTTGGTCTTGACAGAGCTCCACAACTTTATATTTCCCAAATTAAATCTGAATGTAGATCCAAGAACAATTATGTTCCTCTTTTGTCAGCACTTACTAAAGGCTCAATTGGGCTAAAATTTCAAGGTCTATATAACAAAAAGTATAGTAAATCAAATGTTTCTTCAATTTATTCATTTCCAGGATCTTTATTTCAAAAATAGGTTTGTAAAAATCAGATGTCTGAAGCCATTCAACCAACATATCATATAGAGTTTCAGCAAAGAAGAAAGCTAATCAAAGAAAGTCACAAAACGAGAATGAAAAGAATCATGATAGGTTACAAGATATGAAAATCATGTCTTCTTTACAAGAAAATGTTCGTTATGATCTCATTAAATCAATGATGCAATTTATGACAATTACACTATAGAGCTTGAATGGAAAAAGTGAAAAGGAAATTGTGATATTGAATCCTTTGAAACATGAAGACTACCATTTTCTTTTTGTTAACGAAGGGAGGGGTAATTTTTCATATTCTTGAAGACTCTTTCTACTTAAATAAGGTGAAAGTAAAACAAAATCAAGTAGCAGATATTGGTTTTCAACAATTTGAGTTTGCATTTGCAGCATAGATTGTTTCAGTTTGAGTAGAGCAGGTCTTAGGGACAACTTACAGTTTCATATTATGAAAAATGGAAATTGAAGAAAGTGGATAAAAATGACTCCATTAACCCAAAAGCAAGGCCTAGGGTCTATAGGTTCTCTGCATCTCGCAGGGAGAAGTAGTCCCCAATTGGAAATGATGTTGTAGCATTTTCTTGATCAGAGGAAAGCTACAATAATTTTCAAAATTTGTCAGTTGGTTACCTGACTAAATTCTCCGGCGCAAGCAAATGATTATAGTGAAATGATATTTATATAAGTCGTTGGTTTATTTTTAATGGTAAGTTTTTAATTTTAAATAAATCTAATTTTATGAAAATATTATTATATATTTTTATAAAGTTATTTGTTTATTTAAAATATTAAAAAAGATGGGCAAACAAATTTGGACCTATGGCCCAATCGGCCCAATCTTGCTATGAAGGACCAAATTTCACCAATTATAACGACGGCCATTATATGTGCACTACGCATTGAGATGTGTCGAAAACAGTTGTGAATATAAACGTCATTGAACTCTTCTACCGAACACATTAGGGATTATTCCCATTCACAAAAAAATGGCAGAAGCATAAGAGTAAGCTCAAGCAGTTGTTAGTGGCAGGTATTGACACTCATATATTAACAGTCTCAGTTTAATTGCGCGAACCCCAGGCTATCTGAATTTTAATGGTGGGAGGGGGTGTGCAATTAATTATTTTAACAAAGAAATATATCCAACGTGATGACCTATGAAGAATTGCGGACCGAAAAAAACCTCTTACAACCTGGGACGTCCCCCACAGACCACTTATGGTTTTCTTCCTATCACGACTTTGTTGTCAACTTTTACAGGGTTTGAATTGTTTGAGAAACAAATGTATTAGTTTTTTATAATTACCAACCATGCCTCCATGCATCTGTGACATCAGATTTGCCAAAGTAATGAGACACAAACAACAGAGGGTATTCTCCTAAGTGAACGCACAACTCAGGGGAAACAATGGATGTCGAGAAGTAAACTGCGATTTATATTTCACATTTTATCTGTATGAAGGCAAAACACTGAATCCAACCTCCGTTGTTCCAGAAATAATTTGATTTTCTTATTTTGGTCATCATAATGCTTATTCAACTCAAAAAAATTTATGACATACAAATCATTTGTGTACTTTTAGATTTTAAATCTCAATGCAGGAAATAAAACATATATATTATAGTAAACAACCTATAGAAAAAGCAATACACCGCCTCTTTGAAAATCCTCATCATTCTAGTAGTCTTTTTAATATTTGCAACGCCTTCTCTTCATGTCCACTGCTAAAGTATTCCCTGAATCTCACCCTGTATCAACCTAAGAATCATTTTAGAGAATTGCATCTTGCTCGACAAATTTCTGGTTAATATATTTTGAACCCTGTAGTCCATTTCACCAATTAAAGAAAGAGGCCTTTTGAAGCTTCTCTTTGAGATCAAATCCACACATATATAGAGATGTTGGAGTCTCTTCGGTTCCCTTTTCCATTCAAGCTTAGCCAAAGTGACCAAAACTAGGGTTTTAATGTTGCAAACCATATGCATAGTAATAATTCATTAGATATCTCACAATTTTTTATTGTTTAAATTTCCAATTTGGGTGTAAAATTAACTAGTCTCCCTCTGTATTGCTTTTTCTATTGAATGAATTAAGGTGATGGGCTCAATGGAGAACAATTGTGCTCTATGATTTAGCATCTCACTAAAAATAAACCCATGATTCAACTCCACAAACTTTTGTTTTTCACCATTTCTTGTCATAAAAACATGCATAGCAAAAAATCTCCATGCAATGTTTTTTCTTGCTTCTAACTAGAAAATAAGATTTCAAGTAGAGATGCCTCACTTTTATTGCTACGCAAACAAAACCTTCATTTGGAATATACTTGCTCGCATGGAAAATGCCAATTTGAGATCGCCATTTGCAGTTCCCTCTTTAATTGTATTTGCTGAGAATTTTTTTTTATAAATAAAATATTTTTACATAAATCACTATATCTTCACTATATTTTTCCATGTTAATTTCTAAGTGTGAAGGATCAAACAATCATTTCTTTGACACTATCCTATTCAAAACCTTACTCATAGAATCAAAGTTATAAACCCCTTTCATCAAATTCCTGAAAACCTCTGCAGATCAGATATGAGGAGGACTAGTGAGTATAGATACCTCAATGTAACTTGTTCCTAACATGTGATAAATTTATTCTATGGATGCCCCTTCCTAATATTTGATACTTATACTCGATGTATGGAACTTGAAGGTCGATATTGAATGTTAGGTCCCTATAATACTAGTGATTCCCCCATTACTATTGTCATTATAGCCCTTATTGTTATTGTTGTGCCCCTATTGTCCCATATTGTTATTTTTGTGCCCCATAGAAGTCAACTATTGTTATTGTTTTTCCCTTATATTAATATCGTTATGTTGTCTTTGATTACATTATGACCCCTTAGACTCCTATATATAGAAATGAGGTTTTGTCATTTGTATCATCTGAGAATTGTTCATTTGTGTAATGTAAAGGAGGTTTCCCCCTTGAAAAGGTTGATTTCTAAGGCGATGATCTTTCTTTTCTATCTTTTTGTGAGCTCGTTTCATAACATTTGGTATCAGAGCTTTGGATTATAGGGTTTTGCTGCTCCAAACAGGTCATCGTTGCATTTTTGCTATAACTTGTTCTCTGCGATGTTTCAGAAGCTTAAAAAAAACCAATTTGAGTCGAAATCGTTTTGAACCTTGGATCTGAATTTCAAATCTTGTCTCACTATATTTTCAGAGATATAATTTGAGTAAGTTATGGTTTTTTCAAACTCCTGAATTACATTCCAAATAGGTGACCTTAGGAAAATTGTCATAACTTTCTCTCTAAGCATCAGATTGAAATTAGTAAGAAGTTATAGAAAGAGGATAGAATATAATTTTTTGTGTATCTTTTTCAGATTCAAAGGTCGAAACAGTGACAAGTGGTATGTCGTATAAGTTTGCTCTACTGAAAATTATATAATCAGGTCATCTTGGGAGATTGGGCATAACTCTTTCTTGAAGAATTCAATTTTGATAAGACTGGTGGCATTGGAAAGAGGACTCAGAGGGCTACTGCAAAAAGTAATTTCAGACCTAGGAGATCTGCAATTACAGAGATACAACAGATTCAATATTGAGCTTTTACAAAGCGAAAAAAAAAAGTGTGTAGTCTTTTTAAAATTTTGCATAAGTTTGGGTTGAAAAATTAGTTTGAAGTTCAAAGGTCATAGTGAAGCATAATTATTATTAATTGATGCCCTGAAAAAAGAAAATGGAAACACCTAGTAAGCAACCTGAAAGCTCTAGCATGACTCACGAAGAAGAGGAAGAAATGAAACATGATATATCAAAATTACGAGACCAAGTGCAACACATTTCACTCTCACAAAAGGTAACAGAAGCTAAGATTGATGGTTTAAAGAAAGGCCTGGAAACTAAGATGAATGGCATGGAAGCTAATATGAATGGCCCGCAAGTTAAGATGGATGGTGTGGAAGCTAAGATGGATGGCGTAGAAGCTAAGATGGATGGTATAGAAGAAAAACTGAAATGCGACATGGAAGACTTGAAGATAGATTTGATTAAGTTGCTACAATAAATGATTACTAATGGTGAAAGGGTAGTAAAGGAAACTCATGATGACAACAAAAGAAATGTTAATCATGATTTCATAGACTCTAACGTTGGATTGAAGCCCACCATCTTCCAAAGATCGTTATGAGGAAGTTTGATGGTAAGGATCCCGTAACATGGATACTATAGATGGAGCAATATTTTGATCTCCATAATGTGAAAACGCACATAAAAGGTACGCATTGCAACTTTATATTTGGAACCAAATTATTTTGTATGGTATTGATGGCTTTGCTCTCGTAAACAAATTGTCACTTGGGAAATTTTTACAGAATAAATGATAGCACATTATGAGGATACAAAAAGCAACACTTTGTTTATCCAATTGTTAAACCTAAAACATAAGGGTTCAATGATGGAGCACATTGAGGAATTCCAAAAATTTAATATAAGGGTAAAAGATATTCCAGAGGAGCATAGGATTGATGTGTTCATAGGGTCTTTAAAGAATAACATCCAACGTGAGGTTCACCTTTGGGAATCTGACTCATTGGAGAAGGAATTCAGGTTGGCAAGAAAAATGGAAAGAAAAATTATGGCAACAAGGAAGCCTACCACTCACAACTATAAGGATGGAAGTGTTGTTTCCCCTAACCTTCCACAAGCTAAAAGGTTGACACTCCAAAAAATGGAAGAAAAGAGAGAACGGGTGTTGTTACAATTGTGATAGAAAATACACTAAAGGTCATAAGTGTGCTGAGAAGAAATTATTTTACATAGATTATGAAGAGGAGGAACAAAAGGAACAAGGAACATCAAAAGAAGAGGAAATACACTAGGAAAAAACCCTAGAGAAAGACGAAATGAATCTGACCATATCTTGTAATGCATTGGTAAAAATTAGCACTCCTAAAACTATCAAGATAGAAGGACATATCAAGAAGAAAAAGGTAATAATGTTGATTGATTCTGGCAATACCCATAATTTTATTCATTGTAAGATAGCCAAGGCATTGAATTTGTTCCTATATCCAGCACGAGAGTGTCAAGTGATGGTTGCAAGTGGAGGAACCAAAAATTGCTTCTAACTAGAAATTAAGATTTCAAGTAGAGATGCCTCACTTTTATTGCTAGGCAAACAAAATCTTCATTTGGAATATACTTTCTCGCATGGAAAATGCCAATTCGATATTGCCATTTGTAGTTCCGTCTTTAATTGTATTTGCCGAGATTTTTTTTATAAATAAAATATTTGTGAGAATTTGTTGTATATTTTACATAAATCACCATATCTTCACTACATTTTTCCATGTTAATTTTTAAGTGTGGAGGATCAAGCAATCATTTCTTTAACACTATCCTATTCAAAACCTTACTCATAGAATCAAAGTTATAAACCCCTTTCATCAAATTCTTGAAAACCTCTGCAGATCAGGTATGAGGAGGACTAGTGAGTATAGATACCTCAATGTAACTTGCTCCTAACATGTGATAAATTATTCTATGGATGCCCCTTCCTAATATCTGGTACTTATACTCAATGTATGGAACTTCAAGGTTGATATTGAATGTTAGGTCCCTATAATACTAGTCATTCCCCCATTACTATTGTCATTGTAGCCCTTACTTTTATTGTTGTGCCCCTATTGTCCCCATATTGTTATTTTTGTGCCCAATAGAAGTCAATTATTGTTATTTTTTTGCCCTTATATTAATATCGTTATGTTGTCTTTGATTATATTATGACCCCTTAGAATCCTATATATAGAAAGGAGGTTTTGTCATTTGTATCATCCAAGAATTGTTCATTTGTGTAATGTAAAGGAGGTTTCCCCCTTGAAGAGATTGATTTCTAAGGCGTTGATCTTTCTTTTCTATCTTTTTGTGAGCTAGTTTCATAACATTTGGTTTCAGAGCTTTGGATTATAGGGTTTTGCTGCTACAAACAAGTCATCGTGGCATTTTCGCTATAACTTGTTTTCTGCGATGTTTCAAAAGCTAAAAAAAGACCAATCTGAGTCAAAATCGTTCTGAACCTTGGATCTAAATTTCAGATCTTGTCTCATCATATTTTTGGAGATATAATATGAGGAAGTTAGGGTTTTTGCAAACTCCCGAATTACAATTCAAATAGGTGACCTTAGGAAATTGTCATAACTTTCTCTCTAAGCATTAGATTGAAATTTGTAAGAAGTTACAGAAAGAGGACATAATATAGTTTTTTGTGTATCTTTTTCAGATCCAAAGGTCGAAACAGTGACAAGTGGTATGTTGTATAAGTTTGCTCTACTGAAAATTATATAATCAAGTCATCTTGGGAGATTGGGCATAACTCTTTCTTGGAGAATCCAATTTTGATAAGACTGGTGGCATTGGAAAGAGGACTCAGAGGGCTATTGCAAAAAGCAATTTCAGACCTAATAGATCCACAATTACAGAGATACAACAGATTCAATATTGAGCTTCTACAAAGCGAAAAAAAAGTGTGTAGTCTTTTTAAAATTTTGCATAAGCTTGGGTTGAAAAATTAGTTTGAAGTTCAAAGGGCATAGTGAAGCATAATTATTATTAATTGATGCCCTGAAGAAAGAAAATGGAAACACCTAGTAAACAACCTGAAAGCTCTAGCATGACTCATGAATAAGAGGAAGAAATGAAACATGATATATCAAAATTACGAGACCAAGTGCAACACATTTCACTCTCACAAAAGTTAACAGAAGCTAAGATTGATGGTTTAAAGAAAGGCATGGAGGCTAAGATGAATGACGTGGAAAGTAATATGAATGGCCTGTAAGTTAATATGGATGGAATGGAAGCTAAGATGGATGTCATAAAAGCTAAGATGGATGGCATGGAGGCTAAGATGGATGGTATAGAAGAGAAACTGAAATGTGACATGGAAGACTTGAAGATAGATTTGACTAAGCTACTACAAGAAATGATTACTAATGGTGAAAGGGTAGTAAAGGAAACTCATGATGAGAACAAAATAAATGTTAATCATGATTTCATATACTCTAACGTTGAATTGAAGCCCGCCATCTTCAAAAGATCAATATGAGGAAGTTTGATGGTAAGGATCCCTTAACATGGATACCACAAATGGAGCAATATTTTGATCTCCATAATGTGAAAAACACACAAAAGGTACGCATTGCAACTTTATATTTGGAACCAAATTATTTTGTATGGTATTGATGGATATGCTCTCATAAACAAATTGTCACTTGGAAAATTTTTACAGAATAAATGATAGCACATTATGAGGATACAAAAAGCAACACTTTGTTTATCCAATTGATAAACCTCAAACAAAAGGGTTCAATGATGGAGCACAGTGAGGAATTCCAAAAATTTAATATAAGGGTAAAATATATTCCAGAGGAGCATAGGATTGATGTGGTCATAGGGTCTTTAAAGGATAACATCCAACATGAGGTTCACCTTTGGGAACCTGACTCATTGGAGAAGGAATTCAGGCTGGCAAGAAAAATGGAAAGCAGAATTATGGCAACAAGGAAGCCTACCACTCACAACTATAAGGATGGAAGTGTTGTTTCCCCTAACCTTCCACAAGCTAAAAGGTTGACACCCCAAAAAATGGAAGAAAAAAGAGAACGGGTGTTGTTACAGTTGTGATAGAAAATACACTAAAGGTCATAAGTGTGTTGAGAAGAAATTATTTTATATAGATTGTGAAGAGGAGGAACAAGGAACATCAAAAGAAGAGGAAATACACCAGGAACAAACCCTAGAGAAAGACGAAATGAATCCGACCATATCTTGTAATGCATTGGTCAAAATTAGTTCTCCTAAAACTATCAAGATAGAAGGACATATCAAGAAGAAAAAGGTAATAATGTTGATTGATTCGGGCAATACCCATAATTTTATTCATTGTAAGATAGCCAAGGAATTGAATTTGTTCCTATATCCAACACGAGAGTGTCAAGTGATGGTTGCAAGTGGAGGAACCAAAAATTGCTCTGGAAAGTGCCATAATATCAAGCTATCCATGAGAGAATATGTATTGAATAGCCAAATGATTTCCATTCCAATGGGTGATGTTGATGTTGTACTAGGAGTCCAATGGCTACAATAGCTTTTAATTTTCAAGAACCTTTCATGAAATTTTCTTTAGAAGGAAAGGAAGTTGAATTAAGAGGTATCATAGGGAAACCAGGAAAGATAATCAACTCTAATGGAATGAAAAAGCTTTTAAAGAAATAACAACGAGGCGTAATTGCATAATTATGTTCACTAGAGGTTCCCACATCGAAATCATGTATTTCTCCAGATCTCAAAAATGTCTTGGACAATCATTCCAAGGTATTTGAGACTCCCAAAGTTATCCCACCTATTCATGATCATGATCATGCTATTAATTTGATTCCAGGAGGTGTTCCTCCAAACATCAGGCCTTACAGATATCCCTATGCCCAAAAGAGTGAAATTGAACATATGGTTGCAGAAATGCTAGAGGCTAGTGTAATTCAACCTATTCAAAGTTCTTTCTCTGCTCCAGTAATATTGGTGTACAAGAAGGATGGATCATGGTGCATGTGTTCGAATTATAGGGAGATCAACAAGCTCACTATTAAAGATGAATTTCCCATTCCTGTCATTGATGAACTGCTGGATGAATTGCATGTATAAATTTACTTCACCAAATTGGATCTTCATTCAGGATATCATCAAATCAGAATGAAGACTGAAGACATTCCGAAAGCAACATTTAGAACTCATGAGGGTCATTATGAGTTTTTGGTCATGCCTTTTGGCCTTACCAATGCACCTTCTACATTTCAAGGTGATGAATTCCATTTTCAAACCCTTCGTTAGAAAATTTGTGTTAGTATTTTTTGATGATATACTAATCTATAGCGAGTCTTGGAAGGATCATGTTCAACATTTTGACAGGGTGCTCAAACTATTGGAGGAGAAACAATTATATGCAAAAAGCTCAAAATGTTTCTTTGGAGTACAAGAGGTGGAATATCTGGGTCATATTGTATCTCATGAAGGTGTTAAGGTAGGCCCTAACAAAATTAAATCCATTAAGGAATGGGAAATCCCCACATCCATAAATCATCTGCAAGGATTTCTTGGGTTTACAGGGTATTATCACAAGTTTGTTACGAATTATGGGAGAATAGAAACACCTATAACAAAATTATTGAAGAAAGATTCATTTGTATGGAATCCAGAAGCAATGAAGGCCATTGAACATCTTAAAGAGGCAATGTGCCAAGCACTGGTCTTAGCTACGTCGGACTTCACAAAAACCTTTATTGTTGAATGTGATGCCTCATGAAATGGAATTGGTGTTGTTTAATGCAAGAAGAAAGACCCATTGCTTTCGAAAGTCATCCAATCAAAGGAAAGTATTTACACAAAGCTATCTATGAGAATGAAATGTTGGAAATACTACATGCACTTAAGAAATGGTGACCCTACCTAATGGGAAGGCACTTCAAGGTAGAAACGGATCATGATAGTCTTAAAAACTTTTTAGAACAAAGATTATCTTTAGAAGAGCAGCAAAAATGGGTCACAAAGATGTTGGGTTATGACTTTGAAATCATATAAAGAGAAGGGAAGAAAAATGTTGTGGCAGATGCACTCTCAAGAAAGGATGAGGTTGTGGAAGCATTGCTTTGTGCCATTTCTATTATCCAACTAGATTGGATAAACGAAGTAAAGGATGAATGGAAGAATGACGAAGAAGTGTGGGAACTCATTCAAAGGTTACAACAATATCCCAACACATCTGATACATTTAGTTGGAAGAATGATTCATTATGGTACAAAGATTGCTTATACCTATGTCAGAATTCCCAACTCAAACAAAACATTCTTATGGAATTTCACACCTCTCCCTTAGCAGGTCACTCAGGATTTTTAAAAACATACCACATGGTTAAGAAGTAATTTTTTTGGGATGGCATTAAATTTGATATTCAAAAGTTTGTGGTGGAATGTTTTGTTTGCCAACAAAATAAATTTGAAACAATTAATACCTCTGGTCTATTACAACCTTTATCCATTTCAAGTAAATGTTGGGAGGAGGTTTCAATGGATTTTATCACAGGTTTACCCAAGTCTGAAGGAAAGAGTGTCATCATGGTGGTGGTTGACAGACTTACCAAGTATGCACACTTTCATGCATTATATCATCCATTTAAAGCCAAGAGAGTTTCTACTGCATTTATGGAAACAATTCAAAAGCTGCATGCAAACCCAAAGATTATTGTAAGTGACAGAGATACCATTTTCACTGGAAATTTTTGGACATAATTATTTTCTTGTCTTGGTACTCAGTCAACTCATAGATCATTTTAATCCTCAATCTAATGGGAAAACTAAGATAGTAAAATAATGTTTGGAAGGATATCTTCGTTGCTTTGTATCTGATAAATAGACACAACGTGTCAAATGGTTGCCTTTGGTTGAATGGTGGCATAACACTTCCTTCTATATTACAGCAAAAATGACCCCATTTATGACACTTTATAGATATCACCCACCATCCATCACGTCATCTTTAAGAGAAAATTATAAGGTTCAAGCAATGGAAGATCACATCGAGCATCAACAAAAAGTTCTCCAACTCTTAAAGGATAACCTAACTTTGCCACATAATAGAATGAAACAACAGGCATATCAACATCGCAGTGAAACAAGTTTTGATATAGGTGAATGGCTATTTCTACAGCTACAACCATATAAACAAATGTACCTCAAGCAAGCTAAGAAGGATAATAAATTATCACCAAAGTATTATTGTCCGTACATGGTGTTGCAAAAGATTGGTACTATGGTATACAAAATGGAACTTCCTCCAACTTCTCAAGTACACCCAATTTTCAATGTTTCATGCTTAAAGAAGGTTATTGGTGACAAGCTCCAAATTCAAACAATATTGCCATAACTTAACGAGGAAGGAAAAATCATATTGGAACCTAAAGCAGTCACAGAAACAAGAACTCGAGAGCTGCGAAATCGATCAATTTCAGAGTATCTTGTCAAGTGGAAGAACTTACCTAATGAAGATTCCACAGGGGAAGATGATAATTTTATACAGAAGCATCCAAAACTACACAAGCATTGAGGACAACAACTTTTTGAAGGAGAGGGGAATTTTATCTCCCTATAATACTAGTGATTCCCCCATTACTACTGTCATTGTAGCCCTTATTGTTATTGTTGTGCCCTTATTATCCCCATATTGTTATTATTGTGCCCCATAGAAGCCCACCATTGTTATTTTTTTTCCCTTATATTATTATTGTTATGTCGACTTTGATTATATTATGACCCCTTAGATTCCTATATATAGAAAGGAGGTTTTGTCATTTGTATCATCCAAGAATTGTTCATTTGTGTAATGTAAAGGAGGTTTCCACCTCGAAGAGGATGATTTCCAAGTTGTTGATTTTTATTTTCTATATTTTTGTGAGTTGGTTTCATAACATTGAAACCTTCTTTTAACACTAATTTTGTAGTTTATACTTGACACCAGAGCACCTTACCAACTAAAAATGATAAAAGAACAAAAAAACTCTCTGAAATTTGTTTAACATTGCCAAGACCTTGCTTGACTGAGACATTAATGAAAGGAGTAGCTTTATTTGGTTGAGAAATATGAGTAGAGGCAAGCTTGATGATGCAATTTATTTATTTTGACTCCTTAAAGACACCTCCAAACGCAAAGGATATAAACCCTTAATGTAAGATATTAGGAATATTATTGCAATCCTCCAATGTCACAATATCATTGAAAAGTCTAATATGCCTCTATAGTTTGGACTCTAATACATCATCTCTTAAAAATTTGATATTGGTAAAACCATCATAAACAACAAATTATATGATGTCATTCCATCATTTATACTCTGCAAACCTTGATGGTCGTCTACTTCATACCTAAACATTATTAGCTTGATATTTGTATTACACATGGACCCTAATTTATCTATGACAAAAATGATAAGATGAGGAACATTCTTGGAATGACTACAGCTACAATGATACCCATCAGATGAGATAAAAAATTACAGAAGCTGCAATGATGGAACCGCACCACAAACAACTCCTTTTCAAATGATTCATTTTTCCTAGTTCTACAATTTTGTGGTAGACAATGTCGTTACATACAATAGTCTTAAATAATGTGAAATCAAGATATAATATGTACTTGTTCAAAAGTCCACAATTCTAGATATTTAAATCATTCATACACGCCAACAATATAGTGCTTGTATTGTGCAACCTGAGCAGTGAATTACTGCTTGTTCAAGAATTAAGTCCTTTCTTTTTTCTCAACATAATTAGGTGATATGTACATTCTCTTCTGAATTGTTGACAATGCTTGTTCCTTGTCTTGCTTGGGAGTAAAATTAAAAATATCACGTAGAAATGAATTCACCTGAATTTGCTTATGAAAGCCACCTCCAAGATAACGTATTAGCAAATTCAGTTGGATATTTGGCTCCATGTTTGCATTTCACACTGGCTTGCATCTTGTCATTATACTAATGAGGAATTTCAACACAAAATTAGCTACGAATATCATAGGACTCTCTACGACTGTAACAAATTTCATGAATTCCTTCAAAGTCACTTTCACTTTGTTAATTAAAATCAAGGTTGATCATCTAAAGATGTAATTAGATGGGTTTTGAAAAGATGTTCAACAATAGTCTTCTTGGTAGAAAAACTTGCAGGCCTTAGATGCCTTTTCAAAGTATACATTTTTTTCCTTACAGGGCCAATTTCTAAAATTGTTGCATGCACAAAATGTTGCTTGGACTAATCATAAAGCATATGTGATTTTTTTGAATAGCACTGACAGTCATCAACTTTGTATATCAATCCTTTTCATTGGTGGAAAGAAAAAAACCCAAGTATAGCCTCCATGTTCCATTTTGTGCATGTTCAAATAGTGGTATCAAAGTTACCACAAGTTTTTCTTCTTTGACCTGGGCATTTTTCTTTACTAGTCTAACTCATGGTCTCTCTACCCTTATGAACTGCATGACTACCATTATGCATTGTCCTCCTTGCATGTCTCTACTTATTTGGGATAGAGTACCCTTCTAAAACCTTCACTCCTAGTTCTCCGTTGTGAGTAAAACACAATACATTTGCAAAATACCTTATCGATTTGAGACAAAAATTTACTGTGTTGGACCACCACTCAGCGCTGTAGGGTTTTGAGAATCATAAATACCTAAGTGACCCTCTATTTTCTGCATGTCATCACTTTCGCGAACTTGATGTCATATAGGCATGGAGGCATGGTCTATAATGATAAACACTAACACATCTGTTTCTCAAACAATTCAAACCTTGTAAAACTTTACCATAAGGTTGTGGTAGGAAGAAAACTAAAAGTGCTTTACGAGGGGCGTCCTAGGCTATAAGAGGTTTTTTTCTTGGGGGTTCTACAATTCTTCACATGTCGCCATGTTGGATAGATGGATTTTTTAAAACAATTAATTGCATGCCCCCTCACACTATTAAACTTCAAATAGCCTGGGTGTTGCGTAATTAAACAAAGACCACTAATCTATGAGTGCCAATACCTTCCATTAACAACTGCTTGAACTTTATTCGTGTGCTTCTACCATTTGTTTGTGAATGGGAATAACCCCACATGTGTCAGGTGGAAGAGTTCAACAATGTTTATAGTCATAATCATTGTTGACACATCTCAACGCGTAGAGCACATATAATGGCCCTCGTTGGCTCCTCCTTTAGCTTGACATGCCACTTACATGAAGCGTTGGTTTGTGACTTTGTAATTGGTGAAATTGGTGACCTTCGTAGCACGATTGGGGCCATTAGGTCCAAATTTTTTTTGCAGCACTTTTTTATATTTTAAATATACATAATAATATTTATAAAAAATATATAATAATATTTTCATAAAATTAGATTTATTTAAAATTAAAAAATACCATTAAAAATAAACCAATGACTTATATAAATACCATTTCACTATAATAATTTGCTTGCACTAGAAATTTAGTTAGGAAACCAATTGACAAATTTTAATATTTTTTGTAGCTTTCCCCTGATCAAGAAAAAGCTACAGCAGGTCCAAGCACATTGATATCAAGTACCATGACTTGAGATATTATGTGTATAGGAGAATCATGATCTTGCATTACATTCCCACAGAGGAGCATGATGCAAATACTTTGACAAAGGCATTGTGAAGAGGCAAATTCAAGTTTCAGAGGAGTAGGATAGGGGTGATGCAGAACCCTTTTCTTGCTAAGAGGAAATGTTAAAATGTAGCAAGGAAAATGCTTGATTTTACTTGTGCCTTAGTCAAATAGAGAAATTCAATTTTGCACATCAGTGGGATAACTTGAATTGTAGTTAGCTGGAGTGACATGGATTTTTTTCATAGTTAAGTCAGTGAATTCTAGTTATATGCTAGAAGTAGAGTCATGCATGAGTTGATTTCTAAGATCTAGTAATCTAATATACTTATTGTTATTTAAACTCAGTTAACTGATCTCTAGTACTTAGTGGAGTTAGTAGGAGTTTAGCCAAGTATTTATAGCAATTCTTAACTCTCTGATCTCTTAGTTAACTGATCAATTTACTAAAAATATACCTATTCATGCATGGAATTTGAATTTCCTAGTTGGAGTGGAAGAAAAGGAACATTGTCATTGTCAATTATATACTAGTTGAGTGTATAATGTTTCATATTGATGAGGTGATTTAGGGGTAATTTCCTCAAGGATTGCACAAGGAAATAGGAGGAAATTTGAGGCCTAAATTGACAAAGTGTTGGTCAGAGCAGGTTAATGAGAAGGAGATCATAATTACAGTGTAGGGTGTGCTTCAGGGTTGAAGCAAGACATTGTAATTGATCCATATTCCCATCTCAATTAATGCAAAGCATCAGAGGGGCTTTTCCCAGTTGGGTTCCCCTATAAAATCATTTTGTTCCTTGTGTTTTGATGGTTGCATGTGTTTCTATCATGTGTTTTCCTTTCCGCATAATAGGAAGAAAATTGTTTCTCTTGATTTCAATTTGAAATCATTAGCAGTAGCAAGTTTCCTACAATTTCTATAAGGAATATCGCCCTATAGGGTTGTAGTATGTGATTGGTTGATGATGTAACAAGCTATCATCATTACTTCTTCTCAAAAGTTCTTTTCCAATCTAGATTAAACAACATACTCCTCCCCTTCTCCACAATAGTGCAATTCATATTTTTTACAGTACCTTTTTGTTGAGGAGTACCAAGGAAAGTGTTCATATGTTTTATGTTGAACCTATTACAATAATACTTGAATGCATTGGAACAATATTGTTGACATTATATGTCCTTAAACACTTCAGAATTTCGTTAGTCTCTCTTTCAATAAAACAAATGTAAATTTTGAAATATCTCAAACACATCACCTTTTCTTTTCTTGGGGTAGGCCTAAACCTTCCTAGACACATCATCTTTGAATGTGACAAAATATGAGGTTCCTTCTAAAGACTTAACATTCAATGGCCCAAAGACATCGAAGTGTATCAATTCTAATAGATTTTTTTCTTCTTTTCATGACCACCTCTCATAAATGAAACTCTTTTTTTCCTACCATATAAATAATTTTCATGAAGTTCAAGTTTATAGGATTTAAAATCTAGAACCATATTTTTTCGAACAAGGATTTTTAGGCCCTTTTTCCTCATGTGACTAAGCACTTATTCATTAAATCCACTTAATTTGCTTCCTTTTCAATAGTAGCCACATCTAATATTTCTATTTTTAATCTCAATGTGTACGATATTACTATCTTGAATCCTTTAGCCATAACTAATGACCCTTTACTAATTCTCTATCCACTTTTACCAAAGCTTTTGGAAAAACCTTCATCTAATTTTCCCACATAGATCAAGCTCATACACATATCTGGAATATTCCTAACTCTTTTAACAAGATATTATATCCATACTTCGTCTTGATTTGTACATCTCCCACTCCAATAATATTGCAGAATTCATTGTTTCCCAAATGTACTATACCATAATAACCAAATTCATATGTAAAAAATTTATTTTTTGCATGGAGTTACATAGTGATATGCCCCATAGTCAAGTACCAAATAAATGGTATTATTAGAAGTATATAAACATACCCCTTCTACTAAAACAATAAATAAAACATTACTTACTACATATGTCTCCATACTCCTTACCAAACCTAAACCAATAGCAACTCAAACCCACGACTCTGATAATAGATGTTAATAATAAAACAACATAGGACAAAAATAAACTTAATTAACACAATCATATAAATTAAAGACCTATATACATCAAAACACTTACCTCATGATACATCTCACATTGTCAAGATTAAATAAAATAAAATAAAAGTAACTAAATTTTAACTTTATTTTTAAATTATTATTAGCTATAAAATAATTAATATACGAGTTAAACATATATGCATTAAAAAACATGTAACAAAATCTTAATAATGGAGATTCACCCCATGTCTTTCTCATGGAAATTCTTAACCTATAAATAGGCTTCGTTGCAGTACCATGGGTCAATATCATGGCTTACTAATACCATGTTCTCCAAAAATCATAACTCGTGTTCATATGAAATTTGATACACATTTATTAGTGCAAAAATAAATAAGGAGTAAAAATCAAATTTATCATAATATACCAAATTTAGAAAATTCAATAATGGATATACCATACATTCACTCTCTTCTCACTTACACATACACCTATTTTAATATTTTGATTTAGAGCCTATAAATAGACTTTGTTATAATATCATGGACTAATAACATAAATTATCAATACCATGTGTTCAAACTTAGTACAATAGCATGTGTTACTAATATCATATACTAAAACAATTATAACTCATTTAACTTCTTTTATAACATTCTAAAAATATGAATAAATCAAAATGTTATGTATTTTTATTTAATTTATTTCTGTCTCACATATAACAATAAATCCAAATAGGATTTTATGCCAAATGCAAAATTCATAGCAAAATCTACAAGACGAAAAAAAGGCTATATCAGCCTCATCTAAATCCAACCATCTACATAATTCGCAGGGCATGGACTGTGTGAAGTTCATATTTTCAAAATGGATGAATAAATTTTTACTATCTAAGATTTTACATAATATAACTGTAGACATGGCTGTGAATAAACTCCAAAATGGAAAACCGATTTCATTCATGATAAGAACTTCATTTATACAAATGTAAGGCAGGTTCGAGATAAAATTGTCTCGATAAATTATTAATGGAAAGTAAAACTAGCAACCAATTACTATTTTACAAACATAATCCTGAAGGATTAGTTAACATTCCCCCTTAATCTGAAGGTACATCTGACATGCCAAGTAACATTATGAACTTTTCAAACTTTTCACGTCCAAGTTATTTGGTAAAGATATATGTGATATTCTCTGAAGTAAGACAATGTGTCAGATGAATGAATTTGGCCTCATTGTAATGTTGAGTCAAGTGATATTTGGTGTTAATATGCTTGCTTTGATCATGAAACTTGGGATTCTTGGCCAACTGAATTGCAGAATAATTGTTAGAAAATAATGGAGTTGAAGTTTTTTGTTTCTCTTGCAAGTCTTCAAGTATTTTGTGAAGTCAGATGATTTATTTTGTAGCTTGAGCTACAGCAACATATTCAACTTTGGTGGTAGAATTAGTAGGAACAAACTACTTATGTGATATCCAACTAATGGTTACTGATCCAAGATTCATTAAATAACCAGAAGTAGATCCCCCATTCTCCTTATCTCCATTAAAATCAGAATCTGAGTAGCCAATGAGATGGAAATCTGTAACTTCAAAATATTTGATGCCATATGTTTGAGTTCCTTTCAAATACTTGAACACTCGCTTCATTACATTCCAATGAACTTCACATGGCTGATGCATGAACCTTGAAAGTATCCCTACGACAAAATATATGTCAGTTCGAGTAGTAGTAAGAAAATTCAAACTTCGAACAAGTTGCATGTACATTGTTGGATCCTAAAACGTACTTCCTTTAGTGGAAGTAAGCTTCAAATTTTGTTCGATAGGGGTAGCAACAGGGTTACAATCCTTTATCCCAAATCTATCCAATCGTTGTCCAATATAATTGTTCCGTGAAATAGAAATATATTTGGGTTTCTGATAAACTTCAATCCCTAAATAATAATGCAATAAACACAAATTTGTCATGTCAAAATTTTTTATTAACTCTATTTTAATGGATTCTATATAGTCATCATTATTTCTTGTAATCATCAAATCATCTACATGAACAACTAAATATACAACCAACTTTCCAACTTTCTTAACAAAAAGAGTTGCATCATTCAAATCAAATAACTTATAATTCAACTTCATAAGGTGTTAGTTTTTCATACTATACACAGGATGAATGTTTCAGTCTATACAATTCCTTTACCAACTTACATACGTTTTTCTCTTTACCTTTAATATAAAAACCTTTAGGCTGAAACATATAAACATCCTCCTTCAAATTTTCATTCAAAAAAGTTGTTTTAACGTCCGTCTGGTGTATCTTCCAAATATTCTGAGCTGTAAGAGAAAACAAAGTTCTAATTGTGCCCCATTTTTCTATAGGAGAAAATGTCCCTGTGTAGTCAACACCTTCCTTCTGAGCATAGTCTTTTGCTACAAGCCATGCCTTGTATTTATGAAGCGAGCCATATGATTTGTACTTGATTGTATAGACCCATTTAAAACCAATAAGTTTGACACAAACAGGGGGATCAACTAACCTCTAGGTTCCATTCTTAATAATTAAATCGTACTCCTTTTTCATTGCATCCTTCTATTCATCACAATTATCACTTATTCATTAGAACCGGCTTCACTAATTATAGAATGATTAAATTCATAGTCATGAGAAATGTTACCTAAATCACCTTTAGAAGAACTTCCTATCTCAAAATCATCATACTTTCTTGGAACTTTTTGAACACGTGTGGATCTTTGTAAATGTTGTTGAAGTGGTTGTGATGGTTGCTCATCCCGAAGTACATGTTCTTCGCGAACTCCTTTTGACCCTGCAGAAACAATATTATTTTCCAAATTTTCTTCAGTAGTAACATTCTCATCGTTCTCATGAGTTAAAGCTGGGAAAAACATAGATTGATCTAGAATGGGAACCCCCACTTCAGTATGTGGACCGTCATTATCGTATTCAAAATAAAACTTTTTGGATGCAAATTTCTCAAAATGAGTCAATTGTCTATCAACTGTGGAATTATCTTTATCACATTCAAGAAAAATAACATCTCTGGAAAGAATATATTTCTTGTTCTCCTCATCATACAACATGTAAGCTTTGGAAGTAGCAGAATGTCCCAAGAAAATAAATTTATGACTCTTGGCACCCAACTTGTTGCGTTGATGTCTAGGAATCAATGCATAGCATAGAGAACCAAAGAATCTAAAATGTTGAACAACAAGAAGATGGTTATACCATATTTGATAAGGAAACTTATTATTGATGATAGAAGAATGAAAACAATTCTAAATATAAGTTGCACAAAGAACTCCTTCTCCCTAAAACATCAAATTAACATTCCTAAAAATAGCATAGATCTAACCATATTAAGCAAAGTCCTATTCATACATTCTACAACACCATTTTGTTGTGGATTATAAGGTATGGTAGTCGAATGTTTGATTTTGTTGTCCTTTAAATACTGTTTAAAAAAATTAGAATTATATTCATCACTGTTATCAATTCTAAGAATGCCAATGTTCAGTTGAGTTTCATATTGACCATCAGATGAAAATTTTTAAAATTTTCAAATACTTGTGACTTATGTTTCAACAAATACACCCAACACATTCTCAAATAATCATCAATAAAGGTCAGCATATATTTATTACCATTCGCAGTTGCAACATGCATAGGACCACATAAATTTGAATGTATGAGACCTAATTTTCTTGAAGCTCTAGAAGAAGAACTATGAAAAGGCTTCTTAGGATGTTTCCCCAAAATACAAGCATCACATGGTGTAATATTTCTTGGAATTGTAGGAAATCATTTTATACCTTGTTGTCTCATAATTATGATACTACCATAGTTAATGTGGCCAAATAGAGCATGCCATAATAAAATAGAAGATAGAGTATCATTTTGTTGTGCTAAAAGAGAAGAACTATCATGAAAATTCATTATAATAGATGATGTTCGATTCAATTTTAAAAGCGTACCTTCTTCAACATTCGTCATAATGACTGCATGATCATATGCTCTATGTACCTCAATGATGTCATCAACGATATGTATGGAATTCCTTTGTTGTCGAATATGTATAAGAGATATTAGATTTCTTTGAAATTGTGGAATGTAAAGAACATCCTATAGAACATAATCTACAAGATTTGGTATCTTCAAATGAATGGATCCAATTCCTCAAGGTTTAAATTGAGATTTGTCAACAAAATATACTACTCCATCGACTTGGTCACTGAATGTTTCAAAAAAATATCTCCTAAAAGCCATATGACATGTGGCTCCTGAAACCAAAATCCAACTATCTTTCCATGAAGAAAATGCAGTACTAAAAACATCATTAATATTAAAATTGCAATGAGAAAAAAATTTAATGGGTAGACTTTGATGATTTTCCCTTATTTGGTGGTGGCTTATCTTTCTTTTCATTCAATTGTTCTCCCCTTTCACTCACTTTCTCCTAATGAATTCTATAATTAGAAGTAGTGTAACCAATTTTACCACATCTAAAACACTTGACATCTAGTTTATCATTAAAATTTCTTTGTTGTCTATCATTTTTTTGTTTGTCTCCCTAATTATGTTTGCCCCCCCCTACCTCCATAATTTCTTCTACCACAACCTTTAGTACATTTATCACCTATAGAAGTTTCACCATGAGAATTTTGATATTTTTATGCAAAGCATTAAGTTTCTACATTAGAATTGAGTGGAGTCTCTTTCTTTCCAAACGCCTTTTCTCTCTTAGCTATGTTTTTACTAGTTTATCAAATGTAATGTATTTTAAATGCCCACTAGCTTAAAAAGATTCCAAATAGTGTGAATAGACATGGTGAAGGACTTTTATAAAATTTGTGAGTTGTAAATCTACTTCAATTCTAATGGCTTTTATATCATGAAAAATGGATTTTATTTCAGAATCAATCTTCAATGGATCATCATCTTTCATCTCCAAATTAAACAAGCTCAACAACAATTGAATAATTCAAGTTTTAAGTGCGAGTCATACAGTTCTTTCAAATTCTATAATGCTTCGAATGTAGTATCACATGAAATGATATATCGATTTGCCTTTTCTGTCACCGATGTAGTTATTAATGCATATGCCTTGTTGTCTTTTGTTTCCCAAATTGCACACTGCTATCACTAAAAAGAAGAGAACTTTTAAGCTTCCTAAACCACTCTTGATAATTCTCCTTTCCACTAAGCACAACTCTAGCTATGGAGACTATTGAAGTCATAATTGTTTTGAAGCGAAATAAAATCTTCAAACAATTCCTTTACAAATTTTTGAAATATATGCAATAATCCTATAAAAAAAATAAATCCCTTTCTTCTTTTGTTTTAAAATAAAATTGGTATAGTGGTCTGATAGTGGGCTACAAAAATGATTTTGAAGAGAGTTGGGTTCAAATCTCATTGTTTCCCTTATGGAAAACTGATTGCATTCACGATGAGAACTTCATTCATACAAATGTAAGGTAGGTTGAAGATAAAATTGTCTCGATAACTTATTAATGGAAAGTAAAAAATAACAACCAATTACTATTTTACAAACATAATCTTGAAGGATTAGTTAACAATAAAAAAATAAATGGCAAGAGATACAGTAAAAAACATTGCTTAATTTAAGTTGAATTTGACTCACCTGATTCTAATTTTGCTTCTCAAAAGTGCCAAACCATCATCCACTACTTAGACTTTCATTAAGTTGCAATGCCCTTTTTTTTCTCAAATCCATTAGATGTGCCATCCAACTTTAAATAGTGTTAGTGAGGAATGCAGTTGAACCTCTACCTATAGAGGGAAATTAGGACAACAAAGAGATATGGTGAAGGATAGAGAAGTAAATATCATGAGAGTGAGGGGGGATTCAATATGTTCACATTCCTTGACATGACTCCCAACAATCGGTTGGGATCACTCAGAGTGATATTAAATAAGATGGAAGTGAGTAACCAAACTAGAGACCAAATTTCATGACCTAGCAAAAGTGTAGTGAGATAACCTTCAACATCCTTGAAAATGGTGGGGGGGAATATAATACAAGAACAACAAAAGTAATCCCAAATCAATATGGAGGAGGATGTAAACATAGACTATAAAACAAAGCACTCGAGAATGGAATGACCAGACAAATAGTCCATAAGTGATATTGAAGTTCACACCAACTTTTATGTTCTTTGTACAGATTGAGTGCCAATAGATTTACCTATAGCCTCGTTGGAGAGGAGGTTGGGCATACATAGAAGGATGGGATAGAGAGAGCGCTTTGCTGGCAAGGGGGAGCCAATTCTTCAAGACAACAAAAAAGTCTCTTGGGAAAGTAGTCAAAACAATGGGCACTAATATAGGGAGAATTAGAAAGTATGTTTCTTTCTCTGTGATTCTGACCTCCATCTAAGCACTTACTATTAGATTGAGTGTTGTTTCTATTATTCCAATTTAGAAGTCTAGCTAGGATTTTAGCCTTGTCAAGTTTGCACTCAAAATGGTTCATGGCATAAGATACATACTAGGCACCGAGGTGATTGCAACATACTTGGTTAGCTCACCATCAGACTAGGAAAATTTTCCTGAAACTGGCCTTATTCAATGAAAAATTGATTGGACTCATTGCGATGGGATGGCATGGAGTCTCAAGCCACCCATCTATCAAATCTCCATAGACTGTCATCTGCTTATGAACAATGAATGTTCGTGTCATGCAAGTGAGCTTTAACAATTGTGGGTGACATGGTGTCATCACCTCTTATATTATTGTTTGTTGGGGTGGTGGGACCATGCCCCTCCCCATGGCTAGCTCATGTCACACCATTCGAGGGTCTAAATATTTCATCTTGGTGCCGAATGTTTCCATCTATCTGTTTTTGGCATGTTTCTTTGAAAGGGGAGTCTTCCATGAGATGGCACTACATGGATATTGTGCCTTGACATTCATCGCAACCATGGTAGGAAAGTAAGTTGGCCATTTTGTTTTTAATGTGGTGAATATGAGAGGGAATGGCGACTGGAAGGAGATTATTTTGAATTTATTTGGAGTATATACTAATAATCAATTGATAATCACCTTCTAAAATTATATTAGTGAAATTATGAGCTCTTACTATTTCGAGACCAACGACCAATCTTGATAGTTCGACAACATTATTAGTGCTCATGCCCAACGGGCTATCAAAGAGATGAACTAGAGCTCCATGGTGGCTTTGAATTATTACTTTGTATCTTAAGGGGTCAAAATTTCCTTTCGATGTACCATCAAAGTTGAGTTTATTGAAGTCTAAGGGAGGCACAACAAAGGGAGGGACTGGAGGTAGAGGGGGAGGGGAGGATGGAGTATAGGGGAGGAGAGACAAGGGGGCAAGGTATGATCATTGGAGAAAATCCAGTTCTAATCCTTAATCTTTCTTATATTCTAAAGAACAAGACGTAGCAAGAATATATTCTTTAATATTGTGTCAATGATACTCCAGAGAGCCCTTTCAAGCATGGATGAATTTTTAAAGATCCAACGATTCCTTTCGTTCCATAATGCCCATAGAAGGAAACTTGGGGCCAAATACCAAATTTGGTTGAGAGTAGGATTGGTGAAGATACTAAATCACCAAATGGCTATAGTATTGGGGATATTGAGTGGGTAGTTGTTTGAGTTTCAGAGGATTTAATGGATGAAATTCTATAACTCAAGGGAGTAGGAGCAATTATTAAAGAGACGCTCCACATCTTCTGAGTGATTAAGGAATAAGGGGCAACGAGAGGGACCCATATAGTTTCTTTTAAGTGGTTTATCCCAAGTTAGGGTTTTATTATTACATAGTAGCCAAAGGAAGAAGGCTACCTATGGCCACACATGTTGCTTCCAGATTTTAACCCATGCCACATCTTCTGATAAGGAGTTGTTACCAACTGATAAATTGTAGGTTTTTTTTACGATGAAGTTACCTTTTGAAGTATAGCCTCAACTTATCTTATCTAGGTGAATGGAATGGGACATATTCCTTATTTATAGTGGTTTCTTGAAATGCTTCCATAGGTGTTCCTTAGGTTTGGGTTGTCATAAGTCCAGGGAATGCCATTCTCTCCATTTGGAAGATTCATCATTCTCGGTCCAGTATTGAACTACTTTTTCATAACATTGGGCTTTCAGTTGAATCAACATAGCTTAAAGTTGTGTATTGTTGTTTAATTTGGGAAGATATTGCCAGGAATCATACCAAAACAAGGCAGAGTTATCATCTTTTATTTCCAAAAAACAATGGTGTTGGATGAGTGATATTCCTCTTTTTACCAATTTCCAGATTGACGAGTCAGATTTTGTGGGGTTGAGCCTAATGACCCCTTGGGGAGAATATTATGTGGCATATTTTCGATGTTATATTTTCTTCCATAATGTCGCTCTTGTATCCATTTCCACCAAATTTTTGCTCCAAGTACTTCAGCCATGGTTGTAGCGTCTTGGAGAACAAGGCCTATTTTTAGTTTAGGCTTGCATATTTTGTCCCAGGACTCTATCGCCCATTTCCATTCCAGGTTTTCTCCTCCCCCAAGTAGTTTGCATTGAATTCTTTTCATTTCCTAAAGAATTAAAGAGGGATCCATTAGTGGATAACATTGATAAATGGGAACAACTTGTAGTACTACTTTGAGAATCACAACCATGCATGCGATGTTAAGCTAATTGATGGCACAACTCACTAGCCTGTTGCTTATCTTGGATAAAAGTCCTACCAAATTCTCCATCTCATTGAACTGTCAACTGATGGGGCTCCAAGATACTTTGATGGGAGTGTTCCACTTTGAAAGCCCATAATTTGGGTAATATGATACTGAATATGAATAAAAATGTTAAATAAAAAGATTAGATATTTAGAGTTATTTATTTCCATACGTGAGGTAAGAGAGAAGGTTTCTAAAACTTGGAGGAATGCTCATGCCTCTTCCCTTGTGGGGGTGCCCATACCCATGGTATCATCGATGAATTACTAATGTGTGAGTGGCATATCGTTCTCAAATAGACAAAGACCTTTTAGTTGATTTTGATGGACAATAGATTTTAGAAGTCTTCCAAGGAATTCCATGGCTATTATGAACAAGAAGGGGGGTAATGGGTTTCTCTGCCTAATTCCCCTTGTGGGTTTGAACTATTATGAAGGAGAGCATTTTACTAAGATTGAGAAGGATGTTTTGGAGATGAGGTTTTCAATCTTTTGATCCAAGTAATCCAATCTAAGGAAAATCCAAAAACCTAGAGAGTGTGACATAAAAAACTCTAGTTGAGCTTATCATTTATGCTTTTGAGAGATTTATCTTTAGAAGCATACCTGGTTAGCACTATAATTTTAGTGAGTGGATGACCTCATGGGCCACCATGATCCCATCAAGAATTTGTCTGCCTTCTACAAACCATGTTTTCTCTGCATAGATAATACTGGAGAGGAGGGGTTTCAGCCTATTGGCCAAAATTTTAATGATAACTTTGTAGAGCACATTGCACAAGGTGATAGGTCTATAACCACTTGGTTCCTCCACTTTCTCTTGTTTGGGGATTAAGGTTATAAATTTGTCTTTTAGTGCTTTTAGAATGGTACGTGATTTGTGTGATTATTCCATTGCTACCTAGAGCTCTTCTCCTATGATTTGCAAGCAGGCTTGGAAGAATTCAATGGTGAAGCTATTAGGCGCCATGGCTTTGTTGTGGGGCATTTATTTAAGGGCCACTTCTACCTCCTCTTTTGTCACTTCTATGTTTCCTTTATACGAGTTTAGATGGCTTGGGTGCACAAGATGAATGTGTAGACCCAAGGGGTGAATCATCCCTTAATAATTGAATTTTCTTTTAGATGAACGTACACACAACTAAATGCACTTGGGAAATATCAAATGGAAAAATCAATTATATAAATAGTTGAGGAGGACATGGGATGACTTGGAAGACTTGGAACAACTTGGGACAACTTGACCCAATGTGGAATTACTTAGGGGATGATTGGTAACAAGATGCTAAATTGAAACAAGCTTGCAAGTGCACAACAAACCTCATATAAAAGGAGGATACCTCAAAGTGCTAACGCATAAGCAAGAAATAATTTGAGTGTAAGGAGCTATGCAATTGTGCCAAGTTTAAGGTTAGGCATAGTATGACACATTGAATTGGTTGAGTGAGAAGAAGAAGAAGAAGAGAAGAAGATTAGTAAGAGGCAATCCTATAATTACTTCAAGGATCATATTTTTAGTTCTTGTAAGCACTCGTGTCTCATGTAATTCTAGTAAATAAATGAGCTATAGGTAGTTAGTTATACTCCTTTGTTGTACATTTTAACATTCTTCTTATAAATAAAGTTAAGGCATTTTCCTTTAGTATCACCTACACTTTTGTGGTTTCTTTAATTGGATGAATGTTATATTCCTTTCCTTTGCTTTGTGTTGATTAAGATATAATATTAGCAAAGTGTAAGTATTATTCAGATGTTCTAAGGATGTGATTGGAATGGAATATAGGTCTATTATTAAATGAACTAAGTTATGATGATCTTAGTTGTACATCTAACTTATTGTAATTTACACCAAAATTATAAACATAATTTAAATGAAAAAACTTTATTTAATTAGAATAAACCCAATTTAAAAATTGTTACGAAAATTATGTATTTTCTTTATATATTTTCTTTTCATACAAATTATAATAGAAATTAGAGATATTTTTTCATGACACTCAGAGATATAATTACGAAACGAACTTCCTCTTATATTATTGTTGGAAAATGTAATTCCACTTGTCTTAGTTGTGACTTTATATTTAAAGAGTCTGTTCCTAATCTATAGGAGTGGTTTCCCTAGTTTGGTGTGTGGTTGAGATATTCTCTCAACCAACTGGTTGTGTGTCTAAAATAGTTTCCCTATCTTGAGACAACACTTCTTGTATATATGTAATATCATAATTTGATCAAGGTGTATAGTTTTACACTATCAAATTTTATCTTGGTATCAAATTTTGACGTGAACTGTGGGGATAGATTGGTGGACGTGGTCTGCCTGTGGTGGATCTGTGTGAGGGAGGCGGTGCTAGTTCAAATCTCAAATCTCTACCAAGCGACATCAACACTACCATTGCTGCTTATTACAGCGGTTTATGTGGGTTCTATCGACACCAGCAATGACATGCTGAGCCAAGGGTCATATCTAGTCTCACCTGTGCTATTTGTCTGTCTGCAGAGCGTCTATGGTATTACTGTGCCACTATAAACTAGAGCATCATTTTATTTTATTGCAGCATATTCTGGGTCTTACGGAAAATGTGGTATCATCATTTCGTAAAGCCTTAATTCACCATCGCATGTTCCTAGTTGAACAATGTGATGAAAATCATGAAGATGACAAAAGGGATTATGTCTGCATAGGACTTCAAGGCAGCGAGGCTTACCGTATTAATCTGCACGGAAAAGAGGATGAGAAAAATATGAGAGAAATATGGTTATAGATCTAGGTTGTCATGTGTCGATAGATCTTGTTAAGGTTCTCGACATTAGCAAAAGCATGTCGGGATTGAAGCTATCGCTCTTGAAACGGGCCATGGATTTTTTTTGATAGAAAATATGAGCGCTCTCAGTTATGATCATGATGTTTATTGCAATGCCGTAAAGTAGTCTCCCCTAACTTCAAAGACACACAAATTTCCAGCGACGAATGTAGAGAGTTCATGAGTGTTTGATGGTGCAACGATGATGGATCTCAACTTTGTCATGGAGCTCCGTGCATTTTAACTTTAGAGGAACATATTTGCTATTGGATCTATGAATTTGTTTTGATTTACACTAATCTCTTGGGTATACTGGATGTGGATGATGTAACTGCATAAATATTGTAAATCTGGTTAAAAATTGGATGTTTTGTGACAAATAATCTGGCCAACTATTGTCACAAGTTTCAATCTATGTTGGAATTGGCTATTCCAACAATAGACAAATTTATTTGCAGGAATGATTAACCATGAGATGCAATGAAGACATGATAATGAAGATAGCATTAGAGGAGCTGCATCAGAGATAGGAGGATGATGGACAATCGAGTTTGTGTGAATTAGTGTGAGTTTGTGGACCAGACTCATGGTGTAGTATGAGTCACATATTGTAATGAGAACAAATCTACATGTCATATACTCTTTTGTAATGGTTAGTTGTGGTCTTGAAATGTTTTATGTACCTATTGTAAGACCTAGAGAGGCATGCGTACTCTTTGTTATATTTTCCCTTTGTTAGAGAGTTTTAACACCCTAGAAGAGTGTGTCATGAGGGATGGATACACTTGGGTGGGCCATATTGGTTTTAGACTCCATGAGGTGAAATTTTATATTTAGAGGGAGTTCATTGAGAGGTTGGATGAACCATGTATGTGAAGGACTTTCTAGTAGACTGGCGGTTGCAGCAGTTGGGAGCCCATGCATTCTGGTAGATGGTTGTTCCTTTATATGGACATTGACAATTGCAAGAACAAGGTACAATGTGTAATTACCACACTAGACTAGATGTAGATATTTGAGATTGATATCAATACAAGTAGTCATTAAGGGGGAGTGTTGGAAAATGTAATTCCACTTGTCTCAGTTGTGACTTTCTATGAAAAGAGTCTGTTCCTATTCTATAAGAGTGGTTTCCCTAATTTGATGCGTGGCTGAGATATTCTCTCAACCAAATGATTATGTGTCCAAGATAGTTTCCCTATCTTGAAACAACACTTCTTGTATATATGTAATATCATAATTTGATCAAAATATATAATTTTACACCATCCAATTTGATCTATTATTCCAAGAATTTCAAATATGTGAATTTTAAAACTAATTTCAAACATGTCAATTTTAAAAATAAGCTATGTTATTAGGTATTTCCCATCTTCATACTCCCATATTTCTATAACATAGGACGCTTCCAAATTATCCCCTAGTAAAAATACAACATCTTCGTTGTTCGCAAAAATATGGTTGGTGTTCCACGTAGAAATTTTCGAAATCTCATGGGTTTATCAATATTCTTTATTTAATTATCACAAGTGTGTTCTAAAACATGAGACTTTCCCATTATTATGTTTTTCTTTAACATCTCTCATTTCTTTTCTATTATTATGTAAAATCTTGAGTTAATTTCTTTTCAATTATTATGATAAGATCATGTTTGTTAAGTTTGTGTTTTGTTTTCCCTTATTACGTTTTTCTTTAAATTCTCTATTTTATTATTATTATTATGATAAGATCTTGTTTATCATGTTTTTTTGCTTTTTCTTTTTTAAAATGATAATTTGTCACTAATTTTGGAGGATTCCTATGGCAAGATTTAAGAGATCGAATCAAGATGACTATTCACCTAGATATGATTTGACATCTTGTTCACTAAATTTTTAATAATAAAAAATTTAATAATAGTTTAAATTTTAATAATAATAAATTATTATAAAATTAGGTAAATAAAACAATATTTGATTTATTAAAGTTTTAATAAAAAAAATTTATATTATTTTTAATACTATATTTACCAGTATAGAGATATCAAAATTTTCATCGGAATTAATTTTTAAGTGCAAAAAAACAAAAAAAACTTGCACTTTGATAGATTTGATTTCTCCTACATTATAGATTCTAGTTAAGAAAAATCTATCTTAGCTCCTTAAAAATTGCTTATATTTATATAAATTCATATTTTTATCCATAAAAGTAATTTTAAATTTAATATTAATAAAAATCTCTTACAAATACATTAAACTACTGTAGCATTTCTTTGACATGTTTTGTAATTTTTATAATTTAAATTTTAAATGTGATATTATAAATGTATATATAATAGATATATAATTTAAAAAAAAAATGGTTTATCTTAGATATTTAATTTTATATATTTATTAATAAATTTAAATATAAAATTCCGATAATTACAAATAAAAATATCATTTTAATTTATATGATCAAAGGATCTTAATTTAATGTTATTAATATATTATATAATATATAATTATATAATATAATATCACATTTCTTATTTCTTTCTTTTTAAAGAAAGAAATCAAACTCCTCTCAGCCAAGGGCTAGAGTGAGGTTGTCCAACCCAAGGGCTAGAGTGCTTGTCCACCCACAGATATCTAAAAGTTCATAACAGTTGAAGCCAATACACAATATTCATAAGCATGAAGTCATTACAATAATATTAATCAATGCATTATACCTCATCATGTGGGGAAGATAACAATGATTCAGCCTAGCAACTTAAACTAACCCTAATTGATTTTTTTTTTTTTAATTATACTTTTCCTGATTAAAATTATAAATTATTATATGTTTATTTTAATATAAAACTTAAACATTAACATGGTTTATAATTTTATATTAAAAAAAATTATAAATACAAAATAGAATCAATTATTATATTTATTATTGAATGTAGATTAAAATTAAATGTTTACACTATACAAAACATCTCTTCTATATTAAAATGTGAAATACTTTTAGACACATTAAATATTAAAAAAAATATATACATTTATAATTATAATTAATTTAAAAATTATGAAGTTTTATTAGATAGGTGTTAAGTTTTATTAGAATAAGGTGTTGAGTTTGATTTATTAATGTATAATAAATATTAGTTAATATAATTGACCAAATTAAGTTATATAATAAATATCTAGTTTAATATAATTGACAAAATAGTTGGGCGAGGGATTTTACAGTTCCACAATAGAAGTTTTATTGGAAATAAGGTGTTAAGTTTTATTAGAAATAAGATGTTGAGTTTGACTAGGTATCTTGAATTTAAGAAAATATTATAGTTTAAATATTTTAGGTGTTGTGTTTTTTCGGTTAATTTTGTTTTAATTTAAGTAGGAATTTATTAAAATTGAATATTTACATCGTAAAGTTTACAATGTGTGAAAAGTTTTTGTTGAATGTTGAATTTGTATATGTATATTTAAAAGTGTAATTTAAATAACAAAAATTAATCATTTCACAAAAACATTATCACTAAATTTTACAAAAAAATCCAAAACTTATAACAATTATAATACATCTAAATAGAAATATGATTACACAATCCAATTGTCTTTAAAAAAAAATGTTGAATCCATCTGTACACATTCATGCAATTTAGATAATAATAAAAAATAACCATCTCGCCAAGAAAATTATCAACAAATTGCACAAAAAATTTGAAAACGTAGAACAATTATGTAATGTAGAAATATATCTAACTGCTTTGCAAATAACTATATGGTTTTTGTTTAAATCCCTTAAGAGTTTCGAATTGATGTTTTGTTTCTATCTATTATAATGCACAATGAGTCACGCGGTTTATTAAGGAAATGTCAAACGAAAACCACGCAATGATGAACGTACAACTGAATTTGTAATCTTACCCGTACTCTGTTTTTGAACCGAAGGGTTTTAGAAACCTGCCTCTATTCTTCTGGTTGCTTCTGTTGAGGCCACGCAACCAAGGTTCGAATCTCGAAAGAAGACATTGAAATAGTTTGTTTTGGACTTGGTGTCCCGGCTTTCTTCCTGCCTGGCCAATGTGGCCATGAAACTTATGAACCGGGCTTCGAATCTCGAAAATGATATGGAATGATTTCCGTATAATCACACAGTTCAGACAGTGTTGGTACGAACGAAGACTTGTTGATTGATTTCTACCGATTGAAACTTTGAAAGCGTCCACTTATACAAATGCCAACTCTAGATAGACTGCATGCGCAGAGAAACTTAGCTCTGAAATTACGTGTTCTGACTGCATTAGATTGATCGAAGTCGAATATGATTGTGTCTCTGCACTAAACTTGCTTATAATTGGTCAGTCCAGCTTAGACGTCAAAATTACTGGAATCCTTACCTGAATCTACTCATTTTCTGCCATAATTCCTTCTCGTGCTTCCTTCGCTGAAGAGGACGGCGGCAGCACCGCACGATAAGACTCTTTCAGGTTTTTTAGTTTTAAAATGTCTGCGTCGCTTTCGAGTTTCAGCGCTCGATATTTCGGAGAATTTTGTGGTGTTAGAGTACAAACCCTAACACTGGCTCCGCACACCGACATGAAAACTCGCTCTCTGCTCGCTTTGGTGTAATTATGACAGCTACCTGGAGAGACCTCGGTGCGGCCAGCGCCTTCGCAAAGCTTAATCATACAATCACCGCAAAAGCTTAAAAAATAAGCAGTAGTCTATAACGCGACTTTTTGAAAGCCTTTCTGGCGGATTTTTCCGGTCAAAATCCGGCAGCAATTCAATGGAATCCCAAGTTTGATAGCTAGTTTCTGTACAATCAATGGCTCCCAGGGGTTTTCAGGGTGCTGAATCCAAATATGCAGTTAAAAAACCATTTTAACTGCTAAAAATCAAGATTTAACCTCATTTCTTCCGCCGGATTCCGTCACCAGAATCTCCAAAAATTCGCATTATAGACAACTCCAAAGAATAATCATACGATCACCGCAGAAGCTGGGAAACAAAATTCGACTGTCTCGGCGTCATAAGGATATCCATTATTAATTCGCATGTCCTACGGGCCACAGGCTTGAAGGTTCTTGAATAAAGATACTTAGCATTAAGTCATTTAATTGTGCTTTTCAAGATTCTTGAATAAAAGGCAGGAGAAACCCTCTAACCATTACCGGATTCACGCAGTATTGTATCGAGGTAAACATTTTCTTGTTTAACTGAAACCTGCTTCGCTTAAGCTCAATCTTCAGCGGCAGTAGGCGTGCGGCATATGTTCTATTTTTGCCAGAAATCCTGGCAGATACTCCCGAAATCTGTCAGCACCGATAGCATTGAAGAAGAAAAAACTAGAAAGCTAAAGGAAATGCGTCAAAGTTTTCGTGAACGCCATTAAAGATATACAGTGTTAACGGCCGACTGGGCCGAGACTTGCGAGGACGCAAAGACCGGGCAATACTGTTCATTGACATCAAAATACACGGCAAGCGTGGGAATTTTCCGTCAAATCTTTGCTTGTTCCGTCTATTTTGGTGTAAATTAATGCACTTCCGACAGCAGTAGCCAGCATGGAGCTGTGCCATTTTTCACTGAAGTTCTGTATTTGAATTTTGCATTCCTTTATTTGGATATTGCATTTAATTGCTGAAAAAGGAATCATAGCCGTTTCTGCGTTTTTCACCATTAAAGGGCCCAGGGCTGTGGACTGTAGAGGAAGACATGAAACTGTCGATTTCATTTTGAACTATTGTTACCGCTTTCTGCGCACCGTTACAAAGATTGCCAGCTCTATGCACATTGCATTACCATTTCCCTGTTGTATTTCCATTTCAAGTCGAAATATCACACGCATGATTTTGAATGACATGAAAAGCTCCATGGCCATTTCTTTAAAAGGGAATCTTATTAATGGGCTCCATTCTTAGCCGGGCAAAGAGGTCTAACTCTAGTTTAAAATTTAAATTGGAAACATGAAATGATATACCATGCGTCTGTTAATGGCGGGTTCGATCTTGATCAGGCGAAATAGGTAAGTGCCATTCACAACAGTTTGAATGTGCTGGGTTTGATGAGGTGTCCAAGTCTCAACGGTACATGAATCGAACTCTAACCATAAAGATGTATTGAAAGAAATAAATCATTTCAAATGGATGAAACTATGATACTAACCACAAATACTATTATAACGGGAAGTTCAAAAGTTAAGCTTTAGAAAAGAAGATAGCAATTATATTTTTTATTTTATAAAATTTAAAATTCCAATAAATTTTTACACTCTCATCTACAAACGAAATCAACGTACTGACCTTCTCCTTTTCACTCTCCCGGTCAAAAATTATATAAAATATACGCTTCACCACCACCACCTCCTCTTTTTGTTTCTTCTTTCTTTTATTTTATTTTATTTTAGATATAAACTTAAGTCAAATATTCCAGTTTTTGTAATATACATTAATATTAATAGTTTAAAATAATAAATATTATATAAAATTTAAAATAAATTGAATTTCAATTGCGATATAATAACTATTAATTTTTTAAAAATAATTGAGTTTTATTGTGATATAATAATGTAGGTAGAGGTGGGTGTAATTTTATACGTGGAGAAGTGGATATAATTTTATTTGTAACTATATCTTAATTACATATATTTTGAAGTAAGTTTTTAATATTTTTAATTAATTATCAATAATTATTAGATGGATAATAAAGATTTAATTTCCATGGAATATGTAGAGATTTATTTCAAAAATAGTTATGTTTTTTCCTCCTTTTAATTAAATTGATTAATACCTATATCTATAAGGTGTATATTAATACCTAAATTGATTACATAGATCTCTTATTCAAACCTTTTAGGAAGGTATTGAGAATAGGAATCACTTCTAGGAGAATTAAATTATCCCAAAAGACCTCCAAAATCCACTTTAAAAAGTAAAAGTAGAAGTCTTATTATAGAGTAAGTATTTACCATACATTTAATTTAATTTATGTGTAATTATCATAAAAAAATTAGTTTTAAATTAATAATAATTTTCAATCTATTATCATTAAAATTTTGGTTTTAAATTGATAGTAATT
>APFE031254923.1:0-24301 GCA_000404065.3 Pinus taeda | reverse complement strand
AATGTTGGTATAAAGGGCGGTGGTTTAAAGATGGCCACCAACACTGAAACGCTTAGTGCAGTTCCCGGAACTCTTCCAAAACTGGCAAGAAGCTGAAGTCTTCTGCTAGAGGAAGTGATCCTATTGTTTTAAAGAGGGAAACCTTCAACCATAAAAAGGAGGTCTCACCCCGCATAAAAGGTAAAACTTCAACCTGAAAAGGGAAGTCTCAAGCTATGATGGTTTAAGGATGACCAACAACTCTGGAATGCTTGATGCAATTCCTGGAACTCTTCCAAAACTGGCAAGAAGCTGAAGTCTTCTGCTAGAGGAAGTGTTCTCAATTGTTTTTCCGGAACTCTTCCAAAACTGGCAAGAAGCTGGAGTCTTCTGCTAGAGGAAGTGTCCCAGATCACCAACTGAAGGCATGTTCACGGACATCTGTGTCTCTGGCTACAACTCTGAAATTGGTGTGGCAGGTTGTTGCTCAGGCTCGCTTGATGTGGCTTTGAAGCTTGTAGATGACCATCATTTCCCCCCCTATCAGATACAAGGTGAGAAGATGGATAAAACTCAACTGCAAGGCTGTTCAATATTCTGGAACAAGTTCTGACATGTGTTTGGAATATCTTCTTGGCTGTTGATGCCCATTGCCAAGAAGCGATCCATCCTAGATGAATCTTTGTTCTTGCAGGACGTTTGTTGCTGAAGCATCTGTGTGAAGAATGGCTAATTTTATGGCAGTGCTTACACGGATGAAGATCAAAACAGTGATCTTTCAGATGGCCAACTCGATCACAGTGTTGTCATTTCACGATCTGTTGTTGTTGTTGTTGCTGCTGTGGAAGAGAGGCAAAGTCTGGAACAGTTGAAGCTGAACTGTCATGAATGAATCCAGCACTCTGAAAATGAATGGGCTTGGCGTAGTCTGGAATATGAAAGGACAAGTCCTTGTCATATCCAAGACCGGTTCTGTGCTTGTTGTGGACAAGCTGTTCCCAAGGTCTGATGATGGGCTTGGGAAGTGCAGATTGAGTTTCTGCATCTGCATGTACAATTGTTGCATTATTAACTTGCTGTTTATGGGAGTGTGTTTCAATCTTCTGAACAGAAACAGGTTCAGAAAGATGACTCCATTGCTGTAGTTCTTCTTGCTGTAGCTTTGTCTCAAGCTGCAAAAACTCAATATTTTCTTGTGCATTTTGCAAGCAAGTTTGAATGTCATAGAGAGTGTCTTTCCTGATTTGCACTGTGTCAGCAGTTGATACGATTAGAGTTCTCAATAACTCTAATATTTTTTCAAGCTTAGCCATTTCTCTACACCTTAAAAAAACCTCCAAAATCCCACATAAAATGTCAGCTGCTAAATATCTTCAAGCTACACAAAGAAAATCCTGCAGATTAAAGAAAAACGTAGGGCAAGCGCTGGGGGCTTAATGAGCAGACTATTGCAACTGTGGCACTTTTCATTGCATCCACAACAAATATTTTAGTTCCAAAATCACCAAAATAGCCAAAACTCTGTATAACCAATGAAAGAATATTTCAATAAGAAATCCTAATCAAGACCAGTCCGCATAGAACAATATTTCCTTAGTGCCAAGCCAATCAACAATGCAGGAGTCCTGAACAATCTGAAGCGCATGTAAATATATACACCAAAATTTGAATTAAATTTGGACTGAGACCTCTTCCAATACAAATCCCTTTTACTCAACACTAGCTCTTCAATGGAAAGATTGTTTCAAAAAACACTCAGTGGTATGAATGTCGAGGATCTTTATTACACTTATCAATTACAACAGTATTGACCCAAATATCATCTGTAGAACTTAACTCCCAAATGGTATCGCTCTCAATGATCACCCAACTCTGAATTCACCAGTATGATCAGTTTAAGTGTCTGAGCTTTCAGTGACAAAATGAATCTCAAAAGAGATATCCAGAACATAATCTTCCTCTGTGACACTCCTATTAAACTCTCAGAGTAGTTTTAGTAACCACAATGCAAAATAGAGTCAACGGAGATGTCCACAACGGCAAACGACCTTAAAGAAAAATAAGCAATCCTTCAAAAACTCAATCGACTAGTGATATTGAAGTTGAAAGATATTCTGGCCTGCGCATCCGGAATCGGTTGGTTTTCGTAGGGAGCATGAACACTCGGTTCTCTGATAATCGATTTATCCGTTTTCAGGCAATTAGAACTGCTATGCTCCTGGGCAACAGTTGGGGTGCTGACGGAAAAAGGAAATCCCAAATTAAGTAGCACTGGGAAGAATTTTGCTGTATGGAAACTAGGATCACTTGATGAAACTACTATTTCTCTTTTCTTATTTGGTGATGCATATACCCGTCACTGGAAGGAATCACCTGGCAGTATCTTATCAATATTCAATGCCAAAATCTGCCGTGAGGACAAGGGAGATGAATTTTCTCTTAGTGTATTCGCAGTTGACCAAATTGTGAAATTGGGAACTTCGGTGGACTATGGTGCCTGCAAGGGGAAGCGAAAGGATGGAATGCCATGCACTGTGATTATAAACCAACGCCGTGGGGCATATTGTCAATACCATATTTCTGCAACACGTCAAAAATATACTACCAAACGTGCAGAACTAAGTGGTGGAAATCTAGCAACAGCATTTCGTAATCCTACTAAATCACAAGGGGTTTATATGGTGAAACCTCTGGTATAAAATGCTAACAACGACAAGCTTCACAGACCTACGAGAATAATGTCTGCAGGTGATTTGAGAAAGGCTCTCAGTAATGCAGACAAGGTGACAATTAAGCACCAATCGCAGGGAATTAGATTCCTTGCAAAAGTTGCAAATGCAGAGAATATTGATCCGAAGTCTAGTGATGGAAAATCTGATATCCAAACAAAGAAAGTGAAACAGTATGAGGAGTATCTCAAGAAAAGGGGATGCGCTTTTTCTGGTCAATCAACACAGTTTTCATACCATTTCAAATCATAGCAGAATCCACCGAATTTTTCAATCACTTTTGGATTCTTCCCCTCCATGACTATTACGTGCGAGTTTGTGGTGCCAAGATCAATTCTAATGAGATCACTTCTAACTCCCTTCAAACTATAAGCCCTTGCAGCAGCAGCCCATCTGTGAACAATTGACGATGCACCGCACGAGACTCCATACCTTTGTACCACAACCTGTGGGAGGCCAATTCCATTTAGTTTGGTCCGGGATGGCCTGAGAATGCTCGCTAACTGCTACACATGAGTTTGTGGTGCCAAGATCAATTCCAATGACATCACTTCCAGCTCCCTTTGAACTGAAAGCCCTTGCTGCGAAAGTCACTCTACGAGAAAATTCGGATGATCCTCACGAGACTTCATACCTCTCTACCGCAACAGCCTCTTAATGTGCAACCTCTAAGCATTAGTTGAGACCAGTCTAAGCAGTGTAGATATGGCAGATGTAGGGTTTTGGAATGTGGTAAATGAAAATGTAGTACAAAACAAGAAAGAGCTTCTAGAGCCCTGCTGAAGGGCATGTAGAAGAGTAACGGATGAGAGCGTTTCAAACAACGTTTCAAACATGGGATACCAAACAACGTTTCAAGTATGTCACTGTTTAAACACATTCAGACAGTGTTTCAAATTTTGATCGGAGTACTCGTTAGATAAATTTAATTCCTCATACAAGGAATACCCATGTTACATACTTTCAATGGACCCTAGTACACGAAAAAATGAGAAATACATGAAAAAACGTGATTGCAATCATGTTTTTCATGTATTTCTCATTTTTTTTGTAGCATGGTCCATCAAAAGTATGCAACATGGGTACTCATTGGATGAGGAATCAAATTCGGCATCCAACAAGTTTTTCCCCTCGAAATTTGAGTAAACCCATACGGAGATAAGTTGAAAATAAGAGTTGAAAAATTATTTTTGTCTTTTTTCCCTCTAAAATTTGATGATGTAATCTAATCTTATTTTATTATTTCCACTATTATTTTATAATTTCCTTCGGAATCCCATTTTAGACCTTAAAAATTCCCTAATGATTTTAACCACTAATTTTGGTTCTGTTTCCCATAGAAGCATTCGCTAGGTGTTCATCATGCAATCTTTTTAACATACACGTTATGAATGCATGTTAAATTAGTTTTCGAATGTGCTGGCTACAAATAGAATCCTAGTTTGAGTTGTAAGGTATTATTCTGGTAGTTTCATATCGTGAAGGATTATCATTTAGAGTGAAAGTGAAAACGTGTAGCATTATTGACAAGTAAACAATGCATTCTTTATTCAATATGCGAGTACTAAGAAATTATATACAATATATGATACAGTCTTGTAGTAATGATGTACAAAGTTCAAATATTACATAATATGATAATGTTAAACCAGGGAAATTTTTAAGAACCCCCCTAAATTTATATGCATAATAAATGGGCGAATCCCCATGATAAATAGGGAAAATGGAAGGCAATTTTATTAATAATATAATATGTAAATATTTTTTTTTTGGCGAATCTCTCACCAAATTATATTATCATGTAAAATCACGGCGAATCACTAGTACAAAATGGTGAATTGCTAAGAAATACAAGGGTTGTTGCGGTACCTTCGCACCAAGAGGGTATTCAAGAAGAAACTATAAAAGAACCTGATAACATTGTTGGTGAATTAGACGAGCTTGACTAGTTACCATCAAGCACACCACTCTAGTGACTAAATCATACAGATCTGGAACTAATTGTTAAAGTAAATTGATGTGTAATTGTTTTTTCTTTTATTGTTTCATTGATTATAGACAATTAATCATTGGCATACTTAACACCTTTTAGGTGGCCACCTTTGGTCTGCTATTTTGTATTTGTGACACATAGCTTGATTATAGAGATGAGTATTCTTGTTTTATTTGCATCTTCATATAAAAGTCGTGAAATTTTTTCTTCACCATGCATATTCCATGTCATACACTTGAGGCACTTGATATGAGGTCATTTACTACAGATGGCATAGTGATCATCAATCCTTCCTAGTTTTCTCATATACTTCTTCTGACTTCTGACAATAATATTTCAATAGCCAGTTAAATGCAAAAGTTGTTGGAAAGTTTGAAAACTCTATTTAGTGTGCAGATTTATTGTGAAACAAAAAGGTCAGCAAAATCTTACTTCAGTCACTAATACTTGTGATTTTGTCAGACTTTGTACAATATTAACGACACTTTGCTAGGTAGAATGGGTTATTCTTTGACTTTGGATAGAAGTTTTCCCTTCTGGTGGAATTTAAATGCCTTCTCTTAGGAAAATTAATACCTCTTGTTGGCACCCTATTTTTCCTCTATCTTTCTGTCACTCGAAAGATCAAATCTTGTTGAACAGGTTTCTTCATGCTAGCCTACACTACTGGAGATTCCTTTAAAACTTTCGTTATTACATGAGCTCAGTCATTTCTTTCCACATACTTACCTCTGGAATAGGCTCTCTTTGAGGTTCTCCAAGCTCATGGCTCTAATGTCCATTTCAGAATTTTTCTTGAAATTTTATGAAAATTTAAACTGACCTTTGATTAATGTCCTTTCTTGCAACAATCATTGATGCATTTTTTAAACTATCACTATATAATATTTGAACTTGAGAAAGCTTCCATCTCTGTCAATCCTGATCATTATGTCTGCCATGGAAATAAAAATTTGAAATTTTGGTGCCCATTGTTATTCAAATCTGACAAGGAATTATTGTTGGTGCTCTTCCGAAAGCCTTGATACCCAGTCAATCTCATAATAAATTATCCTGGATGGGATATGAAATTCCACTTTCTCCATATAAGTCTAATGAGGTTGGAAATACTCTCAAACACCCATAAACAATTAATGTTAATGTTAAAAAAGTGACATTCTTTGGACATTCTCCAAACATCATTCTCCAAACAGTCATAAATGAGACTGTTTGGATAGAAAAAGTAGAAATAAATGAGAGTGTCCCATTTATGACTGTTTGGAGAATGTCTGGAGAATGTCACTTTTATTTTAAGAATTTGATATTTCCCTTAATTTCCAAGGTCACAAACTCCTCAAATTTCTATACCATACTTATGTCTTAAAGGGTTGTTGAACAAAAAAAATGGGGGTCATGGCACCCAGGCATCCCCTCCTAGAGTTGGCAGGGAGACAGGGAGTGGGTGCCTAGATACACCCCTTTTGGGGAAATGTGTCCCCCACATTGGGAAATGTTTCCCTTAGGCCCACACATAGCATGAGATACATGGGGGGCATGTCCCCGTGGCACATTAGAGATAATATGAAACAACAAAAAATCCAAGGTGGTTAAAATATCAAAGCAAACATCTTTATAGAAACGAAAACATGCATTCCCCAATTTTTTAGAAAAATAAAAAATATACATAAACCATCCAAAAGTTCAAACTAATAGTTTTTCTTCATTGAAAATCAAGTTTAAATATAACATACCACATACCAATGTGACATATATGATCTCATCATCTTGATTCCCTCACTAATCTTAGGAGAATTCTTAGTGTAAAAAAAAAATCAACACACAAGTTTTTAAAACGAAAGAACAAATGAAGCAACATGATATCAATTAGAGACATTTGAAATCATAAATTAAAAGTATAGGCTCATGGTCTCAATATATTTATGTAATTTCATGTCCATCTTCATTGTTGACATGAGTATATTCAGGTTGGATTCAAGAGAATTTTTCAAATCCTCTATCAAAGGGTCATCTTTGTCAGAGAATGAAGCCTTAGGATCCCCTTTGTTTTCTATCATGAAATTCACATTGATAGAACTATATGTGTCCTTTTCCACATCATCAATGTAAGAATATGTCAAAGATGATTTATCATTTTGCTTCCAATCATTGAACATGACAGTAGAGTTATGTTTAGTGCACATGATATTCTCACCAAATTCATTTGAATGGTTATCTAATTTTCTCTTTATATTTCTAGCATGCAAATGTGAGTTGCTTAGAAGTCGCTTTGCATTAATCTTCCTATTGTTAGATGGAAGGGTATTATTATTCTCAATATATTTTCCATGCATAGGACACTGAAATTACAACTTGTTGGTTTTCCCATATGGGTTTCCAGGTTCAAAATATATCTTCTATGATGCATTTGAGTATATTCATGTTGGGTTCAAGAGCATTTCTCAAATACTCTATCAAAGGATCATCTATGTCAGAGAATGAAGCCTTAGGATCCCCTTTGTTTTCTACCATAAAATTCACATTTACAAAACTATCTATGTCATTTTCGACATCATCATTGTAAGCATATGTCAAAGATGATTTATCATTTTTCTTCTAATCATCAAATAGGATAGTAGTCATGTTTATTGCACATGAAATTCTCACCATATTCATTTGAATGGTTATCTAATTTTCTCTTTGTATTTTTATCCTACAAACGTGAGTTGCTTAGAAACTGCTTTGCCTTAATCTTCTTATTTTTAGATGGAAGGGAATTCTTATTATCAATATATTTTCCAAGCATACGACATTGAAATTGAAACATGTGCAAGGACATAAAATATCTTTGAATACATTCCAATAGGAAAGCAATCTTTTGAGCCATGCAAATTGTCAACTTCAATGTCTTCAAAATTTTATAGTCCCTTGCTATCAAGTTGGTGAATGGAGAACGTAAATATACTCCTTAAAACAAATAAAAAAATGCTTCTAGCAACTAATTGATATGAATTCATTAAAGTGGCAGCACATGTGATATCCACCAGCCCAAAAAAGAGAGGTCATTAATGTATCAAAACCTATGCCATATTTTTCTCCCCCCCCTGCAGTGCTACAAGGGAGCTCTAGTTACCAATTCACATTGTTACTCTGCAAGCAACTTCAAGGACATAATATTATGAATGGCATTATACTAGACTGAATAGTTCTGCTAGATGTATTAGTATGCTACATTTGGAAACTTGTGCTGACCACTGAAGGATAAATAGTGTTAGCTTTTTTCTTTCCTCGATATCAAAGGGAAATTCGTAGAAATCCCCAATCAGAATAATTAAAATTGTGTTCATATTTTAATATTCTAGGCTAGCCCAACTTGTGTATATATAGACAATTAAAGTCCCCTTGCATGGATCACGGATTTGTGGTGTGTATTGGCCTTCTTAGAGGTTAATGGGAAAGACAATATTAGCTTCCCGTCTGTCTCATTTTCTATGTATGTTCTTCTACTACATCAATAAGGATCTTTGGTATCATTATCAGTAATATTTCATTATTCATCAACACTTGCTAGGATAAGTTCCTAAAACTTTATAGTTTAATTGGGGGATATAATTTTAAATAGAATTATGGAATCAAGAGACTTCATAACGATAAGCCTTGTATTGTTGAAGGGATTTGAGATTCCATGGGTCTAGTCCCTTAACGAATAAAATTGAACTTACTCCAATTCCTACATTCAAGCCTTTTTCACTATATAATGAAGCAACACTTTTCTCCCCTTGCTATAATTTCATCATCCCTCCAAGTATGTTATCATTTGCATCCTAGTATAAGGAACAATGTGACTAAGCAAAACTATTTTCCCCTTGTTGTAATTTTATCATCCCTCTAGAGATTCTACCATATGCAACCTAGAATGAGAAACTAATAGCGTTCCAAGACGGCCCCATACAATCTCTTTAGATGCAGTCAATATTTCTACACACACAAAAACATAGAGACAAGATTTAATGCATCCTTGGAATTTTCTCTTTTAGAGACATGGAAAATATCTTGCTTAACTTTGTAAAATACAAGAAATACATGATCTAATAGATTCTACAATTAGATTTATATAAATCATGCTCATTTATGTTCTTGAGATTGAAAAGGTTAAAACGCTAATTCTACATTGCCTTGACTCAAATTTGTATTCTTTTTGGATATCCTGCTAATATAAATTTAAATTTTAAATAACCATATGCTTTTTGTAACTTTGAAAATATAGTCTCTTTTCTGATGGATAATTGCAAATGACTTGTAACATTCTCTAGTGAAAGTCCCTTGAATTTCATAATCTTTATGATTTTCTTTGGAATTGCTCTTGTAAAAAACTTCAAAAAACAATGTTTCGAGAATTGGAAAACTTTCACCTACAGAACCTCTCACTGCTAAGTTGATACATGTTAAGGAAGTTCAGACTTACTATCTATTCCCAACCGATTCATTGTAGAAATGGTTTTTTGAATAAGTTGCATGGTCCAGTGAACTCCTGCCCTCTTAATACAAGTAATGTCACCTGTAACCTCATCAAAAAATTCCCCACCACTAGTATCCTTCCTCCTTTTGGAAGAGGTGTCTAGTGAATCACTTATTTCACAATCCTCACATTCTCCCAAGTGAACCTTGAGAGATTCTATGCCCATATATGCACTACATGTTTCCAAATGTTTCTTATCTCCTCTAACCTTATAGACTTAATGAAGTAATCATAGGCTCCATTAGTGATTCCTTTCATCACAACACTAGTATCTTCATTTGTTGACATCATTATAGACATAATAATGCAAGTGAATATGTGGTGTAGCATGGCTCAACTAAACAAACTAGTTGAATCTTAATTTCCTCCATTAGATATACAAAAATAAAAGGGAAAAATAATTTAAGTCGATCAAAGAAAATAGTGGAAAATAACAGTTAAAAACCTGATTCCCATAGTCAAACTACCAAGAAATGTTTGGACAAACTTCAAAAATAACTCCAACTACTTTGAAAATGGTTTGGTTTGTTCATAAATTTGATGTTGCAAGTATCTAGTGGGGTATTCAGTTTTCATGTTCTAGAAAATGAAAAGCTAATCCTAAAGAGAAGGGAAACCAATTACTTAGTACAAGAAGATATGGTCCCAATCCAACAATTTAAAGCAGCCTGAACATGTCCTCATTTGGTAAGTACACGTTACACATAACCATATTGTAATGGTCTTATTTTTCCTTAACTATTGATATTTCTTGGGGAATTCGCATGCATGTTGTCACTGACACAATATACAATAGTAGTGTCTATGAGAAAATACCCTATTGAAATCATATGTACACAATTGTAGTAACTATGAGAGAATCATAGAGTATCCAAATTAATATCAATTGATTGAGCTTATGATCAAACTATCCCATATTACAAATTTTTCATCACATGTCATAACATCAGCATTAAGGCATGATGTTGAGCATGACAAATCATTCCCATGAAGACAGGATGGGAGGGATAAGACTTGCATATCCCTGTACAAGTCCCCTTGTGTGGATCACTGATTTGTGGTTTATATTGGCATTCTTATAGGTTAATGGGCAAGACAATCTTAGCTTCTCGTCTGTATCATTATCTATGTATGTTCTTCTGCTACGTCGATAAGGATCTCTGTTATCATTATCAATAATATTTCATTATTCATCAACACTTGCTAGACAAGAATGTGCAAATTCAGATATAGATCAGAGACAAGATAATTTATATTTAGTCTTAATTGACTATTAGGTCACTTTCTACAAACCACAACTCTTGGCACATTGAAAACCCTATTCACAATATAAGAAATTTTCTCAATTCTAGATTGTTCAATGCAAGGAGAGGAATGTATTAACTTTATAGTGGAATCTAAACAATGAGTACAATACCGGAGGTCCGTCAGATGGTGCTTGTGGAATGTATGTGTAGTCTCCCTTGGGGCTAAAGCATCAAACATGATAACTGCATTGAAAATCCCCTTATTCAACTATCCTTCCTTTAGACAGAGGAGCCCTTCTATGAGGACAACTATCATCAAAAACTTTCCAAGGCTAGCTACATTTGTCCCACCAAACAACGATGTCAAGGCCCATAACAGTGAATGCGTTAGGCACTCTCTTGTCCATCTTCTGACTTCTACTTTGGCATCATGTCAAACAACAAAGCTGAAGCCTGTGCTCTCTTGCAAGGACTCACTCTGGCCAAGAGTTCTCAAATCCAAAATCTCACTGTGTCAGGAGTCTCTAGCCTAATTATTTAGCATATGATATTCAACTCTAATCCCGCAAACCTCGTTTGTCTTCCATTTTGGAAAGAATCAAGCAAAACTATATTTGAATTTGAAAAGGTGAATTCATATCATATCCTTCACGAGTAGAACGCCATGGCGAACTCAAAAGCCAATAGCACATCAAGGAAAAAGGGGTATATTATATGTTAATGATTGAGCTTATGATCAAACTAACCCATACTACAAATTCCTCATCACATGTCACAACATCAACATTAATACATGGTGCTGAGAATGAAAAACCATTCCCATGAATCCAGGACAAGAGGGATAAGACGTGCATATCCCTGTACACACTTAAATTAACCCACATTATGTCTAATAACTACTTGTCCTTAGGAATCTGGTCTTAAGGTAGGATTATGGTGTCATCTCTTAATGTGGAATTCATTGCTCCTTTTCAGTTTCAGGGAAGGGATGCAACATTTGCTTTTGGTGAGAACTGGCACTCTAGCTCTGGTTCATCCCATACAATGCAGACCATGGTCATATCTTTGGCAAGGCTCATAGTCAGTTCCATCTCAAAGTTTATATTCTTTCTAGCTCTCTGTATTCAATTGAGCTTAGATTTCTCATTTTAAAACTTGATGGTGGGTCTTGCCTTGGCAAAGAATCAAGCACTGCCAAATTCAGCCTCGAACAATAAAAATTAGCTCTTAGGTTGGAATTCTCTCCCTCAATGTTTTTCATCCCTGAAATTGAAAGCTCCCTCACAGCACCAATGGACTATCAATAATTAAGAGAAATGTGCCTCGCTCTACAAAGGCATGAAAAGGTGGTCACTGCTTTGAATTCCCAATTCTGGTCTCTCCTTGACAACTTGAGCAAGCAGGAGTGTAATGCCAATCTCAAACTTGAATTTTTAATGAGCACACTGCTCCAACAGAGAATTCAGTTGGATGCTTTGCAATTAATGATTTTAGAGCTCAACCGCCAAAAAGGAGTCAATTTAGCAAAACAGCAAGATGAAATGTCAAATAGCTCACAAAGAATCCAATTGGAGCTAGCACTGAGTAGTCAGGATGAGAACAACAAAAAAGGCCTCTCCATCCATCTAGCACAATAAAGGAAACACAGTCCCTGAAACTCTTCTCAAGCTTTGATATTTTGTTATAAAAGTCATGTCTGGTTATAACAACACACACTAAGTTTCTCTACTCCAGATCTATTACCGAATCATTGAAAAAATGGAAGCAACTTCAACATGAGGAATCAAACGGGGGTCTAGTACTTTCCTCCAAAGCTATCCTCGCTTGCACATATGTTGAGGCAAAGCATCTTAAAGAGGAAACTTGTGCTGACCACTAAAGGATAAATATTGATAGATTTTTTCTTTCCTTGTTATCAAAAGGAAACTCGTAGACATCCCAAATCATAATAATTAAAATTGTGTTGAGATTTTAATATTCTAGGCTAGCCCAACTTGTGTATATATAGACAATTCAAGTCCCCTTGCGTGGATCAATTATTTGTGGTTTGTATTGGCATTCTTAGAGGTTAATGGGAAAGACAATCTTAGCTTCTCGTCTCTCTCATTCTCTATGTATGTCCTTCTGCTACATCGATAAGGATCTCTGGTATCATTATTAGTAATATTTCATTATTCATCAACACTTGTTGGGATAAGTTCCTAAAACTTTATAGTTTAATTGGGGGATATAATTTTAAATAGAATTATGGAATCAAGAGACTTCATAACGATAAGCCTTGTATTGTTGAAGGGATTTGAGAGTCCTTGGGTCTAGTCTCTTAACGAATAAAATTGAACTTACTCCAATTCCCATATTCAAGCCTTTTTCACTATATAATGAAGCAACACTTTTCTCCCCTTGCTATAATTTCATCATCCCTCCAAGTATGTTATCATTTTCATCCTAGTATAAGGAACAATATGACTAAGCAAAACTATTTTCTCCTTGTTGTAATTTTATCATCCCTCTAGAGATGCTGCCATATGCAACCTAGAATGAGAAACTAATAGTGTTCCAAGATGGCCCCATACAGTCTCTTTAGATGTAGTCGGTATTTCTACACACACAAAAACGTAGAGACAAGATTTAGTACATCCTTGAAATTTTCTCTTTTAGAGACATGGAAAATATTCTTGCTTAAATTTGTAAAATACAATAAAGACATGACCTAATAGACTCTACAATTAGATTGATAGAAAGCATGCTCGTTTATGTTCTTGAGATTGAAAAGGTTAACACATTAATTCTACATCACCTTGACTCAAATTTGTATTCTTTTTGGATATCCTGCTAATATAAATTTAGATTTTAAATAACCATATGATTTTTTTAACTTTGAAAATATAGTCTATTTTCTGATGGATAATTGCAAATGACCCTTAACATTCTCTAGTGAAATTCCCTCGAATTTCATAATCTTTATGATTTTCTTTGTAATTGCTCCTGTAAAAAACTTCAAAAAACAATGTTTCAGGAATTGGAAAATTTTCACCTACATAACCTCTCACTGCTAGGTTGAGGCATGTCAAGGAAGTTCAAAATTCTATCTATTCCCAACTGATCCATTGTAGAAACAAATTTTTGAAGAAGTTGCATGGTCTAGTGAACTCGTGCCCTCTTAATACAAGTAATGTCACATGTAACCTCATCAAAAAATTCCCCACCACTCGTATCCTTCCTCCTTTTGGAATAGGTGTCTAGTGAATCACTTATTTCACAATCCTCACAATCTCCCAAGTCAACCTTGAGAGATTCTCTACCCCATATATGCACTACATGTTTCCAAATGTTTCTTATCTCCTCTAACCTTATAGACTTAATGAAGTAATCATGGACTCCATCATTCATTTCATCACAACACTAGTATCTTCATTTTTTGACATCACTACAGACATAATAATGCAAGGGAATATGTGGTGTAGCATGGCTAAACTAACCAAACTAGTTGATTGTAACTTCCTCCATTAGATATACAAAAATAAAAGTGAAAAAATAATTTAAGTCAATCAGAGAAAATAGTGGAAAATAACAGTTAAAAACTCAATTCCCATAGTCAAACTATCAAGAAATGTTTGGACGAACTTCAACAATAACTCCAAATACTTTGAAAATGTTTTGGTTTGTTCATAAGTTTGATATTGTAAGCTATCTAGTGGGGTATTCATTTTTCATGTTCTACAAAATGAAAATATGATCCTAAAGAGAAGGGAAACCAATTACTTAGTACAAGAAGATATGGTCCCAATCCAACAATTTAAAGCAGCCTGAACCTATCCTCATTTGGTAAGTACACCTTACACATAACCATATCATAATGGTCTTAGTTTTCCTTAACTATTGATATTTCTTGGGAAATTCGCATGCATGTTGTCACTGACACAATATACAATAGTAGTGTCTCTGAGAAAATACCCTACTGAAATCATATGTGCACAATTGTAGTAACTATGAGAGAATCATAGAGTTTCTAAATTAATATTGGTTGATTGAGCTTATGATCAAACTATCCCATATTACAAATTCCTCATCACACGTCACAACATCAGCATTAAGACATGGTTCTAAGCATGACAAACCATTCCCATGAAGCCAAGATAGGAGGGATAAGACTTGCATGTCCCTGTACAAGTCCCCTTGCATGGATCACTGATTTGTGGTTTGTATTGGCCTTCTTAGAGGTTGATGGGCAAGACAATCTTAGCTTCTCATCTGTCTCATTCTCTATGTATGTTCTTCTGCTACATCAATAAGGATCTCTGGTATCATTATCAGTGATATTTCATTATTCATCAACACTTGCTAGACAAGAATTTGCAAATTCAGATATAGATCAGAGACAAGATAATTTATATTTAGTCTTAATTGACTATTAGGTCATTTTCTACAAACCACAACTCTTGGAACATTGAAAACCATGTTTATAGTATAAGCAATTTTTGCAATTCTAGATTGTTCAATGCAAGGAGAGGAATGTATTAACTTTATAGTGGAATCTAAGCAATGAGTACAATACCAGAGGTCTGCCAGATGGTGCTTGTGGAATGTATGTGTAGTCTCCCTTGGGGCCAAAGCACCAGCCATGATAACTTCATTGCAAATCCTCATCTTCAACTATCCTTCCTTCACACAAAGTAGTGTTGGAAATAATACTGAGAGGGGGGGGGGGAATCAGTATTAGCAAATCAGATACTTTTTCATTTTCATACTCAGATTCATATACGCTACTTCAGTTAAGGATATCTGTGTATACACGCGACTGTGTTAAAAGCAACTAGCGTACATCCAGTAACCTTTATGATTTAGTTAGTTTATATTCAGTGAATGCATCAGAACATTATTAACAGTAAACAAGAGCAGTATAACATAACAGATCATAAGCCACACACATGAACACCATGATATAAGGTGGAAACCCAATGTGGGTGAAAACCACCTGCTGCAATTTGTTTCTATCTTCTTTTAATAAGAAACTTCTTTTACAATGTACTGGTGCAGTCATTTACCAGTACGCAGGCTGCAACCTGCAAAGGGCTACAACCCTCTCTCGTTCTCCAGCTTCTCCTGGAAAGGAGCTACAACCCCCTTAGCTCTTGTACTAGCTAGTACTAGTACGTAGGTGCTGGCCTACAGAAGGCTACAACCTTCTCTTCCAAGGACCACGTTTCATACATTTTCATACTGGATCCATAAATACACAACAATCATCACTGTAATACTATCATCAATTATACATGCATCATCAATCTCTGAATCACCCAATACTTAATCACTGAAACCCTGTCAACAACCACAGTTACCAAAACACATACCAGAGCCCAGAACTCTGCCACAACCATAAGAATCAATAACAACCAGAAACATCAAATCTCATAATGCATACGCTACTTGATTGTGTCAAACACGCGTGCATACGCGTCTTTACCAAACAAAACCTGCATATAGATATACGCTACTTGACTGTGTCAAACATGCGTGTGTACGCGCCTTTACTAGAGAGAACCCGCGTATATATCTATAGATAATTGCTTAAACCTTCGCTGTCATCAACTTGATTCAGATCAAGCCAAGCATTAGAAACCCATAACAATCATGCTCGAACTTCACCCTTTAATAGACATTCATTTCACCCACACTTTGGCCTAATGATCTTCTCCTTATATAGGTTTAGGATTTTCTCAATACCATGGTCCAAAACCATGTCGAACCAATATCTTGGACCCAATACCTAGGGTCGTCACTTCGGACCAAATACCATGGACCAAAACCATGGTTTCCAACATGTACGCGCCTTTACTTCTATGAACCCGCGTGTACGCGCCTACTATTCCGCTAACCTGCATGTATACGCGCTTCCATAAAGGTTAACATGTGTATATCTCGTACATGCGTTTTTCTCAGATAACCCGCGTATATACACGCTTTCATCACGGTCAACCTGCGTATATTTCTCTCTTTACCTGCTGCACTATGATCTATCCTCTGAGTGAGTTGCCATCACCTGTATCATACCTCTGAGTGAGTTGCCATCAAGGACAACACCTATACCATAATGCCAACAAGGATCCCTTCTATGAAGACAACTATCATCAAAAACTTTCCAAGCCTGGCTACGTTTGTCCCACCAAACAATAATGTCAAAGCCCATAACTGTGAATGCATGAGGCACCCTCTTGTCCATGTTCTAACTTCTACTTTGGAATCATGTCAAACAATAGAGCTGAAGCATATTCTCTCTTACAAGGTGTTGTGGCCAGCAACAACCCCCCTTTTTTTTATTTAGATATCTACCCATAATACTAAATGAATAGGGGACCCCTAGTATAATTTTGAGAAAAAATCAAATTTTCCTTCTTCAAAATAAAGATACCATTGCAGGCTTAGAAGCAGCCTTTCAAATATTTTCACCTGTCTACAATGGGGAAAAGGTCTTTAAGAAATTGCATTAATGCGCAAGGCCCCCCAACGTTAAGCCTAACGTCGCGTCGCAATAAGTAGTGTCCATAAGGAAAAACCTCAAAATCTCCCGATCTGCGATAACGCCAATCGCAAGACCGCACATCGCAGAAATGAAATGGCAATACTTAACAAACATCAAACTCCTGCGACCCGCGACGTTGCGACCTGCGATATTGCGATCGCCGCGATGACACATTCTGCGATCTGGCGATTTGCGATAAGCGCGCCTTGCGATGGCACGATCTTCAATAGAGCATAAAGCGAATCATGAATCATTTAACCGCAAATCTTTCAGGCACGCCATTCAAAGATAGACCACTTACCATAATCTGACTTCAAATCATGCGCTTTTAATGATAGTAAGTGGGTTAGTTGTCAGTTATTTAATGAAATAAAGACGCGTGCTTTGCTGAAGAATTGTTTCACGTAAGGTGGCATATTTAGTATATCAGGTGCATTTAAAACCCTCCCATCACCTTTCTCAATCAGTCATTTCCACCTCGCTTGTAATCTACAGGAACTAGGAGATAAGAACATTCAAAAAGCCGAATGCAGAAGAAAATGGGAAAGAAGACAAATGCCCAAGGCTCCGAGGCAAAGGAAAAGGCAAAGGAGATGGCGCCCTTGTACACAGACACTGCATGCAATAGGGAGGCAGGAATTTCAACCTCGGAAGGCATGTATAGGCTGTTGGAGGAGGAAAACCCCAGAGTAATGAAGACCGATAGCGCCGCGGGATCGCCAAACTCTTCCGAGGCATCCTTAAAAGAGCTGGCTTGTTCATTTCTCCATCGAATAGCAGCTAGACCCAAGATATTGCCGTATACAGATATGATCAAATGGATACTCGACAATGCGGAGTTACAAGGCAGACAATTCAAGGCTCCAGGGCATGGGCTCATAGGATCACTCGCCGCGCAAGACTTAAAGCTTATGTATCATCTTCCAGAGCCTCAGACGACCTACAACACGCAATTTGTCCAGAAATTTGCAGCAGAGAACCCAAACCTGGCAAAGACCACTAAAGAATGGACTAGAAGAGAGGAGCCGCTAAAAAAGGATAAAAATGGTAAGTATAGCACAAGTTCTCTCACCTCTCCATATTGTTTTGCTGCAGCCATGCTCTGCAGGCTATTTGGGATGCCAGACATAAATAAATTCTCAGCCGAATGGCTACCACTCATAGAAGCTGCCACAAATGCCGATCTCGTGGACTGGGCCAAAATATGTTCTGATAATTTGTTCACTGCTGTCATGAATTATCATTCTAAGAGATCCTCTTTACAAAGGGTCTATCCTCTGTTTTATCTGTCTGCTTACATTATGGATTCTATTTGCTATGTATCTAAATTTCCAACTATGGGTTGGAAATGGACTACCCAAGACCCGTCTCCTATTCATGTTTACCACAAAATATTATGGGATTCACAGTTTGCCCCTCACTTCTATCAGATTTACCATGGGCTCATTTTACCCCTATATAGGATGATGTATGGTGAAGAACCCCCGAGGTGCTCACCCGAAGCGCAAATTGACATCATCCCCATCGCAAGATGGTTCGGGGAAGAATGGTTCACTTATGTCAGAGTGTTTGGGAGCACTGTGCCTCCACATGTCCTACCTCTGTATGTCCCCGACAGGCTTTTGGCTAGGGAAATTGCCTATCAGACTTGCTCGGAAGGCGGCCTAACCAAAGAGTTAAAAGACAAAAAGAAGGCCATATGGCCTTAGTTTCCTGTAGCTTGTGGGGCCTTCTCATTATTTGATGTAGGACATGCTTTTGCCGAAGTAGGGAATGTGGCGTCCCTACAATTATTTAAATTCCCCGCTCGACCTTTTGACCTAAATAACGTTGCCCATGATTTCACTATAAGTGTCAGAGTAAAAGTGTTCACCGGAAAGAAAGATTTATTTGATGACTTGTTTCAAAATAAAAGTTCATTCCAGTAAGTCTTGCGAGAAGCTAAGTCGAGGTTGTCCCCAGACGACCTCAAAAGATTTTTGTTATTCAGAGAAAGAAGACTAGCCAGCATTCCTCTAGAAAAGCTGCAACCGCTCGCCAGAGAGCCTACTCCAAGTGTCAGCCTCAGCGGAAACTCCAGTTCTTCCAAATCCAAATCTGACGTTGTTCAAGGAACACCCGAACGCTCTAAAAAGTCTACAAGCGACCAAGGGAAAGTCGGAGAAGCAGCCGGGGATACTGCCCAGTCAAGTGCCATGTCGCAACTGCAAGTTATCACTTCCTCACCAAGAAATGTCCCTCCTCCCGTAACTACATCGTCGCTCGTCACGACAGAGCTCGATAAAGAGTGGGAAAACTTCAACGAGCTAATCAGCCCGGAAGGGCAAGTCCCAAGAACGCCTGTAAGCAATGCGCAAGTAACATAGGAAATGGTCTCAACCGTGGTCGGTAGTGTCTCAGAAACAGAACACAGTCATATCGCTCCGCCTCCTGAACTCCTACTTAGTGTAGAGGAAATTCCCCCACTTGATGTGTTTTATAGTCCTCAACATAAAGCAGTGGTGAGGAGACAAAGAAAGAAGAGAAAGCTGGAGAATACGCTGTCACAGAACGCCGAGCATTTAGACGTCTTATGGAAAGACCCTAACAGCAACCCGACGGAAAATCTCACGAAATTGTCTCAAATTGCAGGAGCATACACTTCTGCGACTATCGACAAGGTGTCTGAAGTTCAGCAACTATTGAGGGAGCAAGAAAACCAGATACAGCTGCTACAACAACAGCTACAACAAGCTAATGCCAGCAATGAAGCGTCCAAACAACTCGAGAAACTACAAGAAGATTTTCAGCAAATGCAAATAAGCTATCAGAAAAGCCTGGACGAAAAAGGAAAGCAGTTGCAGGATTTACAAGAAATACATAAGGACGAGCCCAAGATTTCTGAATTCGTTTCAGAGTCTACTGGTTTAAATGAGCAACCTCTGCAACAACAGGAAGAGTTGGGAAGAAAAATATCACAGTGGAGTCACTATTGCGCGCTGAGCGACAAACTCACCAATCAAGTGACAGACCTGCAAAGTGACTATGACCAGGTTGACAGACGAGTGACAGAGTATATAGCTTGGCAGAATGGAGAGGAAGGGAAGAGAGCAAACACACCCAGAATAAATGAAAGCCATAAAGAATTGCTCTTCAACAAATGGGATGATCAAATCAAGCAGGCAGAACAGGCGGCAGAGGCAGCAGCGACACAGGAAAGTGTTCTTATAGACTGTGTAAATGAAAATTTACACAGAGCCAACTTAATCACAGGAAACCACCCTGGGATACCTACCAAACAAGTCACGAATAGAGGCAGAATGGAAAGAGAGAGAGTAGGAAAAGGGAAAAGCGATCCAAGCTTTGAACAGGTTGAATTGGGAGTGCTATTGGGCATACTTAGTCAAGCCGCACAGTTAATGGATGACTGTGAAATGCATCACAAACTCAGCAGAGAAAGTAGTGCCAGCTCTCATAGATTCCGTTTTCGCAGCCCAGCTCAGCGCAGAAGTCGGCTAACCGACTCTTCTCAAATCCATGCTGAACACTTGCAGTTTCAAAGACCAGATCCAGAAATAATTTATTTTTAGTAGTTTGTTGTTTCTTTTTGTTTAAATTAGAAAAAGGACGGTCATTTGAGAACCATATCCTACAATTTTGTAAAAACACTATTATTAGATTTAGGAAGTAGTATTTTAACCCTTCTCATGCATTTAGAGAAGGGTCCGGAGATTTGTCAAAAACTTATCCTCAGAACATGCACTTCTGCACCCTCAGAGGAGGTTTTGATGAATAGATGGATCGAAATTTATCTTTACTTGCATTTTGATATTTGCTACTGATGTTGCACTTCTGTACTCTTGGTAGATTTTAGAACAAGTATAAATAGATTGTTTTGCTTGAGGCTTATGGGTAGAACTAGTCATAAATGGTAGTTTTATCTCTTGGCAATGTCTGCTTATACTCTTTAAGTAATTTACAGTTTCAGTTGTTTATATGTTACTGCATGAATATATGGGTTATCATTTGGCACTTTTGTACAGTGAAGTCATATTGTTTATGTGTGACATATGAATGGCTTATTATGCGATATGTTATTCACAACTGTTTTGCCTAACTTCTTATGCAAAATAGTTTATCTCAAATGGTTTCTTTTCTTATGATATCTGAATGATCTTTATTACCAGTTATTATTCGAAATCTTTTTAGATCGCATAATGGAAGACATACAATCCCGGGTTAGAATAGATTTGATTTGTTGTTTCTCATTAGATACAATAGCATAGAGTAAAGTTAAAGAATCTGATTTAGATTAGCTTTAAAATACTCTCAGATCAGCATAGTTCAACTCTATACACACGCACACACACCCAATATCGGGAAACTGGTCCCGTTATCCCCGGTCAGACCCGCTATACCAAACGGATAAGGAGCTGCCAACCAAGGTCCGGACCGGGTGGGTATCCCCCTTATTGTCGACCCAATTTTCGGAGCTTCAACACCTTCACACAATTTACAAGGAAATTTGCAATTCCTTTTCTGTCCAAATACTTCACTTTCACTGGTTGATGGTGTGCTTTCAACATGATCATCAGAGGTTGACGACACTAGATTGTGCAAATGAGGAGACTAGTCCCTTAAAATCCGAGGGATGTAAGGACAATCTCAGTGCTAGTGGTCTCCATTGCAAATGACACATGGAGATTTAGGTTTAGATGGTGCGGTGTGAGGATTGTGCATGGTTGCCCCCTTTCATTTTTGGTTCTTTCTTCTTCTTTTCTTTTTTCTCTTTCCGCTTCTTCTTCTTCTCAGTTACTTGATCTTTAGCTTTACCAGCTTTATCAAGCGAAGAGGAAGGAGGAGAGGCAGAAACAGATGAAGTAGAAGGTTGGGTGGCAACTCTAGTATCATCTAGTTGCTAACTTGACTATTTAGGAATTACGGTATTCTGAACGATGGAGGTAGAGAAGAGCCATACGGGCAAACCAATCGTCAACCCTAGAAGTGACAATATGGCCATATGGGGTGCACCAACATCTCCCCAAGAGGAGAAAGGACTAGGATTTCCTCCAAGGGGAAATCCTTGGTTGGTAGACTCCATTTTTCTCAACCTAAAGACCAACGAGGGAATTTGTGATGTTATTCCGATTAAAATAAATTTTAGATGCTTTGACACAACTTGTTTTTTCAATTTTTAAGAGTCGAGAAAAAACAAAAGATGACTCTAGTTGCCTTCGATTTTTGATGAGCCTGAAGTGACAAGTGCTCAAATGGACCTTTTCTTTTAAGGAGTCTAAAAAGGAATGAAAGAGACTTCTCTGGAAATATAGGCAGAGGGGATTACCAAACCAATCACAAAACTGCAGAATACTTTTTACGGTACGGTAGTCAATCTTCCCGAATGCTGTGTTCAGTGCATTGCGATTGATAGGGAGGCAGACACGGCTTCCTAAGGATAAAGGATGCGGCCTATTGTGGTCTCCCAATATATACTCGACGGTACATGGGAGCACAAGTCCGTACATGCACATGTTGTCTCAGAGTGGAGGAATCACCCAACCAACAATGAAAACAATAGTTACCAGGTTTTACGACGCCAGAATACGTCTCTAGCCTAGCCTTCTAGATGTTATGCGTTTTTAGATTCATTAAATTTATTTTATAGTTGATCTTGTTTAAAAATTTGCCTTTCAGGTTCACCGCGTGATGTGTATACAATTCCTAAAATGCAGTCTAAGATGATAAAAAATTGTTTAATCTTCTTTTGGCAATGAAAATCCTAGCTACTAAGGAAAGAAAGTTGAGAGTCTTTCAACAAAGAGCACAGAGCACACACTAAATGCACTCTCCTAAATCAAACCAAGCAGTCTAAATGCAAGTGCACATGCATGTATTTGTTTTTAGCCTTCTTAATGTATAAATGACGATAAGAAAGCTAAGTGCAAATCTGAATTATTTTCAAAGCGACAATACTTAACAAATTTCTTTTCAAAATGAAGTGAAGATAAGGGCGACACTTTGCGATTTCGGAAGGAAAATTGTTTTTTGACACTTTAAAAACTACTAATTCAAATCATATACAAGAGTAACATTACAGTCGACTATCAAGAACAATGGGATTCTCTTCTATGACTAAAAACGACACTTACGACACTTTCAGATTAAGAAACGACAGTTCGACTATGCTACTTCTTTGCAAAAGAGAACTGAAAATGGCGCACAACTACATAAAAACACTTACAGTTCTTTGCATAATAGAGGTGGAATGATGGAAGAGAAGGGGGTTTTCACAGAGATATACTGACCACAGATAGCATAACTCCTGAATAGAACTGAAAATAGTGAAGAAAAAACCAAATTCTGAAGGTAAAGTTAACCTTCCCTGACCATCGCACCTGTCACACAGGGAATCTAGTATGCAGCGCACCTACTGCACACGGAAAGTGCGATGCATATAGACTGCCTTGAAGGGAGGGTGCGATGGTACTAGCGTGAGACTTTTAACCAGTTTTTGCTCACAATTTGCAATTCAGTTCAGGGATTTAGGCCGAGTAAGTGATGTTTAGTAAATGTAAATCATAGGGGTTGATCTAAGGAGGTTACTAGAGCCACCACTTAGGGAAATTAGAACGTTTGCAGATCAATTGTTTAATTGATAAACAAAACCCAGAGATAGACTGAAGTATCATTGATCTACTTTGCATTTGTATAACAAATGCAGTTCGAAGGCTAGCTGGCTTGACTTCAGGCTCCGTTTGTAAGTTTATAAAACAAACAAAGATAGACTAACAAACAATCTATTCGCTCCCCAGCGGAGTTGCCATTTTGTTACCGGGAATAGTGTCCACTCGGAATTTCTATTCCCACTAAGACTGGTAGCTATCTTAGAAACAAACAAGTAAAGACTACTTATGTTTTCCTTTATTAAAAGAGATAAGAGTGGAACAAAGGACACCAACCTTAGTCTTGTGCTTGGTTCCTTACTTGATTCCTCTCCTTCCTGATAGATCTTTGCCGCTTCTTCTTCGTCTGCCTAGCTTCAAAGAGCATTTGTGGAATCAAAGCAACATACTACTATCAAAGAACATAGATCTATATTCATAGATAACACAGGACTAGATATGTGTTAACCATACAAATGCATATATAATCAAACATACAAGAATATGGAGGAAAACTTGAATAGATTTATTAATATCAAGAATAGAAAGAGTATTACAACTAATAGTTCAGACCCAACATCATCCTCCAGCAAGAAAGCCCTTCTTCACCTCAAATAAAGCTTAGATCACCCAACACTATGAAGTTTCACCAAAAAACCAACAACACTTCTCTACAAGATACAAGATTCCAGCCTCT
>APFE031254920.1:68231-84864 GCA_000404065.3 Pinus taeda | reverse complement strand
AGAAGGAGAGTTAAAAAACTCTGTTGACTGATGACATCTGATGGTACAAGTGTCCTCTGGATCATCCTTGGGCATGGAGTCGTCAAATAATCGTCAGGTGCTACTCCAGCAGTCAACAGGTCCTTATCATTTATGTCATATTTTATGGCCTCTATAGGATTATGATTAGTAGGAAAGGGGGATTGATGAGATAGAAAATGATGATCATACCAAAAAGGGGAGATTATAAATTGATCATGATCTTGAGGGTGTGTCAAAGGAGATGAAGTATAGTCAATGAAGGGTTCTTCCTGTTGAAGAATCTAGGGCAAGTGAATTTAATGAGATTCTTCTAGCATGATAACTACTTGTGAGGTATTTCAACTTTTCTTCTTATCACAATTTTCATGTGTTCTTATTAGAGTGTGTCTTCTTATATTCATCAAATAGTTACCAAAAACAAAGAGACAAGAACATAAGATGTTTGGATTTATGCCAAGGCCAAAACCTCTCACTCTTTGAGAAGAAAACCCGCACAAAACTCTTCTTATAGAGATTCCAATTGACGAATACCAAGACCATAACCCTTGACCTATTATGCCACTCCAAAACCAAGTCACCAATCCTCTTCTTTGTCACTGTTTAGATCATCATTATTGCACCACTAAGTCCATCACTACTGCACTACGGAGATCTTGATTACTGCTGCACCCTGACTGCACCTTCACCTAGATCTTCATCATTGTTGCATCGTTGCTTACTTCTTCACCGAGATCTTATCACGATCTTGACCTTATCTTCATTAGGATCATGGCTGATATCATGACTACAATTATGCCAAGGTCATGACTGTGTCTAGGATGCATGCCACGTCGAGATCATAACCTTGTAACTCATGTCTCCATCAATATCTTATGCTGAGATCATAACCTCATTTTGAATGTATGTTGAGACTGAATGTGCTGTTGTTGGATCACTAAGATCAACATCATCATAACTCAGGCTATGACTATGTTTTCTTGCATCGAGATCTTCCCTGCCATAACTATGTCGAGACTGTACCACTGTAATTACCCATGAAGTTTCATGGGCATCTGAAATGTGTCCTCATGTAATGCGGATTGCAAACTTGTACCCATCTGAAAATCACCCTATGACAGAACTCCGAAAATCTCAAACAAATCTGAGTTCTGTAATTTTTGTGGTGACCCTAGCGAGGTATTTATAGTTGTTTGTCCTCCATAATTAGCCGACATGACAGTGAACTGTTGTGCCACTTTATATGAACGGACATGACTGTGTTTTACATCGTTTTGTTGGCTGTCTTTTTCTAGAGGATTGTGCTTGTCTTAGAGGGCTAATCTAGACACTAGGTTGACTCATATACATTATATATATGCTCAAGAAGAGCTCTTTAACATTTTCTTTGACTCTTTGACTTTCCGATAGCACTTCAAACATGTGCTAGACCTATGCAATGAGCAAGAAACTCATTCTTACAATTTACAAAAATAATATTTCTTTTCTTTTACAAGTACAAAGATCAAAATTACATTTATGAAGGCCAAACCTAGTTACACTTTCTTCTACACTCCTTAACTAGGGAGGTATTCATAATGATACTTGGTCATTCTCAATCTAAAGAATTTCTCATAAGAAGAATCAAATTGGTAACCCATCTGTATAGCATCATAGTAACCAATATTGTTTCCACAGCAAGGCCTTGACTGACATCTCTATCTCTCATCAGATCAGATCATAACGTTCGCGAGACCAATGACTATAGACACCTTCATCATTGTCTCTTGAGGTACATACCCACCCAGGTGTTCACTGAGTATGACCTTCTAGGACTATTCTTGTCTTGGGTTCCCAACCCTTAAAGAATATCGGTCGTCTTGCCTACTCTTGTCTTGGATGCCCTACACATCCTCAAAGAGCATCGGATGCCAGATGATTACCCAATCCTCCATTCTTTCTTCCAAAGTGAGACAAGAATATTGTGTCTATCTCTCCCTCTCAACTGGGGAAGATATGTCCAAGCTCCCTCTAATCAGGAACTTGTCCAAGCTCCCTTTTAATCAAGAACTTGTCAGAGCTCCCTCTTAGCTAGGGACTCTTCTATACATCAGCAACTTCTTCTTCGTGGGTCCTTCTGCTGCTTGATCAACTTCTATTCTTGATGTCATGAAATTTAGTTGAGCTCTTCCTTGTAGGGCAACAACCATCGATCACTCTCCCGCTTAGTTCGTCATTGCATTTCTTTCTTCATGGAAAGTGGCCTTCTTCATATCTGGAACCTTCGTTATATGACTATTTCTTTCTCATCATGCTTCTTCCATCCACCACATAGATGCTAGTTGTACTTGTATTTACAACTCTTGTTTGAGTAGCCCTGCATTATCCAGATATTATTCAAGAAATCAAAACATTGTTGGTTTTTAATGTACCTTGGACAAGTGGTTTCCCATGGGTTAGTCTCTACCTAGGGAAAAGTGTCCAAAATAATTATTTTCCTAAGTTTGACTTTATAAAGTGAAAGTGACTTTATAAGTGGTAAAGTCAATGTTAAGTTATAAAGTGAAAAGTTTAATGGGTGAGTTAGCAAAAAAAATCAGAATTAAATGCACATTTATTCTCATCCCTTGATCTAAATGAATCTGAGCCATTAGATCTTAAGGTTGCCCAAAAGTCATTTAGGGAAACAAAAGGGCGAAGAAAAGAGACAATGCATTCATCCTTCATGAGCAGATTGGAGAAAGGAGGCTGGGAGATGGAGAAAAGTTTTGAAGGAGAAATTTGTTGCAACAAGTTGAATGAGTGATTTATGGGCGAAGTTGGGCATGGAAATCAAAGTTTAGAAGACAGAAGAAGGTACGGTACGAACAACATTGAATGTTGTGAGCTGCATGCCATTCGAGAGAAGGTTTTGAAAAAAAAATGAAAAAAATCCATACAGTGGTACGGAAATATGTACAGCCTGTACATTGATATCCGTACAGTACATATTTTCAGCTTCAAGTGGGCACGGAAATCGAGGAAAAGTGGGCACAGTTTTCAAGGAGTTTGGGCTAAAGAGATAAGTTGCATTTTGTTGTTTTGTTTTGTCTGCAAATGTATTTTTCCTAAACTTGAAAGATAAATAAATTTGAAGAGCTCTCTAATAGGTTTTCCCCAAAGAAGATTGAAAGGGTTTTGCCTGGGTCTAAGTTGACCAAAAAACTGTGTGTATTTTTATGTGTGTTGTTAGTCTGGTTATGTCCATATTTATTTTCAGCATGTGTTGACAGTCCCATGTGTTTTAATCTGAAAATTTCATTTCCAAAATTCTATATGTTGAATGTATGTTTATGTAAAACGGCATTTAACTAAATGGGAGTGATAAGGTGAAATTAAAACCGTGTTGGGATTGTTGGAAACATTCTATTGTCATCAAATTCCAACAAACATAATATTAAATCAAATCATACCTTACGAGATGGCTCTTCATCATGACATCTTTTTGTAGGTATCAGCATCCTGCATACATGTTTACACATCTTCCAAAGATATCCATTGTCAAAGGTCTTCATCTTTTTCCATCAGAGTATTCATATCTTTCTGGGAGATTTTCTAGTCAAGTCTTCTTGGTTTTTGGATGTTGATTGCCTTCATCAGGGTTGCATATCTCACAATCTCTTCCTTCCTCACATATTCCATTCCCAGGAGCTTTCAATCAAAGTTTCTTCATTGTAGTCAACTTCCTCATACTTCATATGAGGACATATTATGTTGATTTCATCAATTGTGACTTTTATGCCTTCTTGCATCCTTTCAAAGGAGGAGATCCTTTTATCTCTTGATCATGCTTCTTAAGATAGAAGTAATGATCCGTGTTACCTGCAACCATACGACATGAAATTATAATATTAGACACAAGAATACATACCTTATTTCACCTTTAGGTCATCTAGGCTTCTTTCAGCATCTTCCTTGATTGAAGTGTCTTCAACCCCTTGATCTGCTTCTTCTCTTATGTCACCATAACATCATCCACAAATTCCACAAGTTGGAGTTTCTGATGAAACACTTGCTTCTTCTCTAGATTAGTGAACCCTTCGATGAGGATTCCATTAGAGAATCTTGAGGATCTTGTATATCCCTATCTGTCAGATATTTCCTAGATGACTTCTTCCCTTCCTTCAATGTTCACTGAGATTTCCAAGAGCTATATTCTTCATGTTTGACTGCCATAGGTTTTGTCCTCCATGATTCCCATGGTGATGTCACGTGCTCTTGTTGCTAATGATTCCATGATGCCATGATGCATCTTATTATCTTGGTCATATCTATAACACAAGATTTAGGAGCTTATGATAGGACCCTTTTGTGAGGGATACCATCTTACTCATAGTAGAGATTTGTTACTCCTTTCCTTGGCCCTTTCAACTTCCTCCATTTTTCCGGTGATATGAGCTTCTTTCCATAATCTTTCCATAGCATTGAATCTTAGCTATACTATTTTGTCTTGCTTGATGACCAACTTTCCCTTTCTTTTCTACAAATGTTTGGGTTCTTTAACCTTCAACACTTTTTGCCTACAACTTGTCTTTTTCTATTTAGCATAGAGACCACAAATTGTTGAATGAGGTAACTCTCTTATCCCATGGATATTTGTTACCTTGATTATCTGTTAGTGCATTATTTCTTATGAATATATCCTACTTCCTTTACTTTCATGTAGATAAGATTTCATGTGACCTTCTTCATTGCACCTAATGAGTTTGTCATATACATCTCTTTGATGTCTCCAATATTGCTATATGAGGGAATCTATATGTATTCCTTTCCATAAATTCAGAGGAGACCTTTTGATATGTTCAATGACTTCAACTACTTAGAGGACTATGTCTATCCTCCATCTTTATGCAAGGAATCTTGATGACCCAACCGATTTATAGATCTCCTTGCAAATATGAAGTCATTTAACCAAATTTGATTATAGAATGAAAAATACTTACTTGACATGTGAAGATGAGATCTTCACCTTGATTGCTTTGATGATGGTTGAAGAAGATGTATTAGTACTTCTTCTTGGATGACCTTCTTTGAATGAGGGAATCTTTCCTCAATAGAAAAGGTTGCTCCTTTTGATGAGCATGATTTGTTGCTTCTTCGGATGATCTTCTTCTAGGGCAAGGAGATCGTCCTTTCTTGAAGATGACCACTCCTTATTGCCTTCAATATGCTTTTCCTTCTTTTGTAGTGTAGATCAAGATTGTTGCTCGAGTTTCAACCTGTTCCAAGATGAGGTGATCTTTGATTTTGAGGTCCTTTAAGTTACCTTGCTTTGTAGACATCTTGATGAGGGTCTTGGTGGCTTTTTGATGATGATTGTGGAGATACAAGCTCTTGTTGTTGTACACTGTCTCCTTGATTATGTAGACAAAAACCCTTGTTGTTGTAGACTGCTTGTTGTAGACTTGATCCTTCAATCTTGACAAAATCCTTCAACTTTCTTTGATGCCCTTCTTGAAGCTTGATCCTTCAATGTCTCTTTGTTGCCCTTCCTTTGACTTGAGCACCTTAGCTCTAATACCATGTTGAAGAATCTAGGGCAAGTGAATTTAATGAGATTCTTCTAGCATGATAACTACTTGTGAGGTATTTTAACTTTTCTTCTTATCACAATCTTCATTTGTTCTTATTAGAGTGTGTCTTCTTATATTCAACAAATAGTTACCAAAAACAAAAAGACAAGAACACAAGATGTTTGGCTTTCTGCCAGGGCCAAAACCTCTCACTCTTTGAGAGGAAAACCCACACAAAATTCTTCTTATAGAGATTCCAATTAACGAATACTAAGACCATGAACCTTGACCTATTATGCCACTCCAAAACCAAGACATCAATCCTCTTCTTTGTCACTGTTGAGATCATCATTGTTGCACCACTGAGGCCATCACTACTGCACTATGGAGATCTTCATTACTGCTACACCTCGACTACACCTTCACCTAGATCTTGATCACTACTACACCATTGCTTATTTCTTCACCAAGATCTTTATCACGATCTTGACCTTGTCTTCATTAGGATCATGACTGCAACTTTGTCGAGGTCATGACTATGTCTTGGATGTATGCCACACTGAGATCATAACCTTGTAACTCATGTCTCCATCAATAACTTCATTTTGAATGTATGTTGACACTGAATGTGTTGTTGTTGGATCACTGAGACCAACATCAAAATAACTGAAACTATGGTTATGTTTTCTTGCACCGAGGTCTTTCGTACCATAACCATGTCGAGACTGTACCACTATAATTACCCACGAAGTTTTAGAGGCATCTGAAATGTGTCCTCCTGTAATGCAGATTGCAGACTTGGACCCATCTGAAAATCACCCAATGACAGTCCTCCGAAAATCACAGAGAAATCTGAGTTCTGTAATTTTTGTGGTGACCCTAGCAGGGTATTTATAGTTGTTTGTCCTCCATAATTAGCCAACATGTTAGTGAACCATTGTGTCACTTTATATGAGCCGACATGACTACGTTTTACATCATTTTGCTGGTTGTCTTTTTGCAAAGGATTGCGCTTGTCTTGGATGGCTAATATACATTATATATATGCTCAAGAAGAGCTCTTTAACATTTTCGTTGACTCTTTGACTTTCCTACGGCACTTCAACATGTGCTAGACCTATGCAATGAGCAAGAAACACAATTTTATAGTTTACGAAAATAATATTTCTTTTCTTTTACAAGTACAAAGATCAAAATTACATTTATGAAGACCGAACCTAGTTATGCTTTCTTCAACACATCCTTGACACCATACTCAGAAGGGGGAAAGGGCCCATGGTCACTCGGGATCATTTGAAAAGGGGCGAGGGAATCACTTGTGGAAGACTTGAAGTGATGAACAAAAGGATAAGGCAAAATGGAGGGTGAAGTATTATATTCAACAGGTTTTTCCTCCTCAAAATCATCCTTTCCATGTAAGTGAAAATAATGACCCTTCTTTTCAAGGGTATCGATGGATATGTCATCATAAATAATGTGTGAGAGAAAAGGGAGACCACTCTCAACCTCATATTCCTTGTCGGTGTCATAAATAGGAGCACAATCAAATTGAGGACCAACAATTTCCCATTTCTCCTTTTCAATATGGAAGTAATCTTCAATGTCATCTTCCAAGAGGCTAATGGGGTCACCTTCTTCAAGGTCCTCAAAAGGAGATTCATCTAGAGTAATATCCTTGAGAAAGGTAAGGTTAGTCTCAACTTTACTTTCCATGGACTCGGCGTTCCCAACACATGCTCTCCAAATCATTCTTTTCATCATGTGGACCCAAGGAGGACTCATCTTCCCATTCATCACTTAGATTCTCAAGGTCTTGATGATGCTCGATGAAGCCTTCCTCTTGAAAGCTCAATGTTAGGCATACTTGAAAATGCCTAAGAAAGCCATCAACGAACTCCTCAATAGATGAGATGCTCCTAGGTTCGTGATTCTGCAACCATGAGTTATGACCATAAAGAGAACTAAAGAATAACAACATAAGGACATCCTGGTGGACCACTTTCTCCTTTGAATTATGTGCATTAAATCTTTCCACATGGTCAATTGCATAGCTTGGGTCACCATCAAACACGGGTATCCTACATACCATCCTTCCTGTGACATGACTAGGGTGCCCAGGGATGCTAGCAATGTCCAAAGCGGGAAAATCATCAAAGGAAGACACCCTACTTCGTGTATACATGTAAATTATGTACGAGTCGCCAAAGTGATTTTTAAAGATGCCTAGAAAAATGCTTGCTTCACCCTACAAGCATCAACCTTAGAGTTTGATGAATAACTAGGGCTTCGTTCTTCCAATGGAGTCACCAATAATGATATGTCAATGTGTCGTATGGGGAACAAAACACACGTTTCGTGTCCCCAGCAATGTTGGGAAATTCATAGATTGACAGTTAAAACAATTTCCCTTATTGTGACATTAACTTGTGATGTTTTCCTTATTAGTATTAGATCTTTTAATTATCTTTTCTTATCATCAAGATTAATGCCAAACAACAAAGAAGAGAACATAAGATATAGGCACACTACCAGGGCAAGGCCCCCCCTCCAGAGGAAAACCCAGTCACAAATTCTTCCTTTAGTAGATTCAAAAGATGAGACGGCCAAGACCCTTACAATCTAGACTCGCGACTACCTCCATCAAGTCATTCTTCTTCCTTTCACTGTGTTAGCATCAAATACTTTCCATTGAGTGTTCATTGAGATATCATCACTGCAATATCTCTGAGGTCATACCATTGTAATAGCAACAAGAGACTTCATTTTTGCGGTGGCACAGAGCCCACCATACTATAGTTACACCAAAATAATATTGACACTGAAACTATAGTATATGGTACCATCAAAACGTGGAAGCACCAAACAGCGGTAGACTAAACCCCAATCCGCATTTGCTTAACTATGATAGCACTGAGAATATGTCTCACTGAGATCTGAACTTTTCACTTTAAATGGCACCGAATTTTTCTCTGAGATTACACCAAAAACTTCCTCTGAGATACACTGAAACTTCCTCTTTGTGATCACCAAAATTTGTCTTTGAAATTTCGTGCTCTGTGGTAGATAATGTGAAAACCTCATCCTGGTATATATAGTAGTTTGTCCATTAAATGAGCCAGCATGATACTTTTGAAGAGCAACTTCACTGAATTGAGTCGACATGCTGATATATAATTTTGAGGTCGACTTGAAGAGAATTCTTTCAAAACCAAGGAGACTTGACTTGATGGAGTTGTCTTCACAAATTGATTTTGGTAATAACCTAAAGCCTACAATGGAGGTTTGACCTATGCATTTGATCCAAGCATGAAACCCATGCTTTAATAAGTCAATTCAAAAAGAATAAAAATTCTTTTGCTTTTCTTTTAACAAATATATTACAATTGACTCAAGTACAAGAATGAAGATTGAACCTAGTTACATTTTCCAACACTCCCTCTTAACTAGGGAGGTATTCATATTTACATATTGATTTTGGCAATAACCTAAAGCCTACAATGGAGATTTGACCTATGCATTTGATCCAGGCATGAAACCCATGCTTTAATAAGTCAATTCAAAAATAATAAAAATTCTTTTGCCTTTCTTTTAACAAATATATTACAATTGACTCAAGTACAAGAATGAAGACTGAACCTAGTTACATTTTCCAACACTCCCTCTTAACTAGGGAGGTATTCATATTTACATACAACCAAAGAGGTACATAGAAGATCTCAAACCACATCATCTATGAAGAAGTTTAGGCACCACGATGCAATGGACTAGATTGTTGACCAAGGCAATCTATCCATTGGTCTCTCAACAATTCAGGCACTGCAATGCCACGGACTAGACTCCTAACCAGGGCAATCTATCTGGGTGGGACTAAGATGGACTCAAGATTTCAGCCTCTCTAGGTACCATTAGGCTTACTTGCTAACCATCGACCCAGGGACCTAGGTGCATATCCATGGTCAGAGCTCTATGACCCACGCCACCCTAGCTACTTTGGGACCTAGTCATCGACACAAAGTATCGGCCATATGTCCTCCCAGGCAATGCTTCACTCACAAAGCCTCTCCTTGATCCAGCAAATCAAAGACAACAAATCTCGCCCGATCAAACTGATCGATAACCAACATGCTATCAAAACCTTTGAGAGATTTACCTGTACAAACATAACCCCAATCAATAATACTTTCATATGTACATAATCAAATACAAACCTTCAGGGTCTTCCATACAACTTGATGTTGCTTCTCAACTTTTCATAGTAGGACTATCAACTAAATCTTTGACAGAAGGTTCTTCAATCATACACTTTCCTTCCCTACCTCATATGCAACAACATATTCTTCAATCGGATCCTTCTTTCCTTCTTTCAGCAGCACCTCAAAATGCATTCTCTAATTTCCTTCTCTCTCCCATGGCCTTCACTAAAACTTACAGTTGTTAGTCTTGGTCTAGTGCATGACACATGAAGTAGAGAATCATATTTGTCACTCCCTCTTAAATAGAGAGGATCTAATCATTCCTATAGAAGGAATATCCTCAACCATCCTCTTATCCTAGGGAGATTCCATCCAGGCACCCTCTTAACCTAGGGAGATTTCGTCCAGGCTCCCTCTTAACATAGGGAGTTCTACTTCTTCTTTACAACATCAAAGAATCTTTCATGACTTCCATCCTTCTTATCAAATTCATTCATATATCATGCTTATCATATCAACTTTACTTTACGATCATCTCCTCCAACTTGAAGATGATGTACCTGATTAGATAGCAAGTACAACCAAAATTATAGAAGCATGAAGTTAGCCATATCAAAAAAAAACGTATAATAGCGAAAGCATTTACAAACATAATCAACAAGAGATTATACTTCAACTTCTTGCCTAGGTTTAGTTACAAACCCTAAACCACATAAGATGTGAAACTCATTATATCCAGGGTTTCAATGTTCTTGCAACGGCAAGTTCCCTTATACAGCAAACCCTAGGAACAAATCAAATCAATGAATCTAACAACTTTCACAATTCGTATGTTAGACTCCTCATAATATTCCATACATATCCTAGATTTCATCCATGAGCTTCAATAATCAAAACCAATCATAGCTTAATGAACATCATGACTAGTATCTACTAGGGTTTGATATAAACCCTAGATTTCCTTCTTCAAATTCTCAGCAATCATTATATAGATAAATTCCAGACGGTTATACATACTAGAGAATTTTAACAACTACTAGGGTTTAGCTGCTAAACCCTAGATTTCAAACAACATCATCCTATACCATCAAACTTTGACTAGGGCTTGTTTCCAAACCCTAGGACTCATGACCATTAACACTTAGGTCAACACATATATCTAGGAATTCATCAGCATATCATAAGCACATCATATGTCAAGCAATATTAATATTTTAGACATATACCGACCTAGAACAGGCTAGGGTTTCAACCAAAAGGACACATAACTAGGGTTTCATTCCTAGGACTCTAAATACATAACAAGGGTTTTGCTTATAGACCCAACCAAACCCTAAGGATCTAGGGTTTCAATTCATAGCAAACCCTACTTTACCAAAACTTCAAAGGTTCGTGATTTCAGTGAATCATCATTCAACCCTAACAAGTTAAGATTTCACGATCATACTGAAATCCCAATTATGACATCATCAATAAAAACTTCAAATAGCATTTCACAATAACCCTAGGTAGTTTTAGGGTTACAAACATTGACATTTGCATACCCTTAGGTTAGGGTTTTCCAAAGAACCCGTCTAGGGTTCTATAAAATCAATTAAGAATATAAGAGCGGTAGATTTATCGAGAGATAAATCTCGCTAAATAAGAATCTCTATGATTCAAGATAACTAGACATAATGATGTTAGTAATGTAATGCAAACTTCAAAGATGATCATATTTTTAAGAGAATCTAGTAAGGTGTATAGTTTGAGACATACCTGGAGATGTTCCTTGGCAAACCTGGTAAGGATTCCTTGAAGTGTTTTCTTTGTATAAAGCCATCATCTATAGTACATACTTACAAGCACAACATGTGATACCAAGGACATAATTTAATCTTCTTAAGTTAGATCTTCTACATAATCAAAAAGGAGGGAGTTGTTTATTCTTTCAAACATCAGTAGGATCTTTATTTGACATCTTAGATTATTTGAAAACTCTAGAAAGACAAGTATTAAGGTTCTAATCTAGGGAGTACTATCTTTATCCTAGTTATAAACAAGGATCATATTAACCATTAGAGATAATAGGAATTTAAATGCTTATGAACATATGTACCTTGAGAATTGCATGCCTCTAATTTGACACCTTATGTGCAATTTTGACAATACCTACTTGACTTACCTTAAGTTGGTCCCTTGTGCTTGTATTTGGATCCTTCATATATCTTATTAAGAGCACCACACTGATTTCACTACCGAACTAAATTCATTGTGATGGCTCTGAACTAAGGTCATTGTAGTGGCACTAAACTGGAATGGCACCCAAGAAGTGATATTGAAGTAGCACCAAATCACCTTGTAATATTACCGAGAATGTGGTTACTGTGAAGGTATTGAACTATGGTAATACCAAATCTATAGTAGCACCAAACTGTGGTTAGCTTATCCTTGTAGTGCCACCGAAACTCTGAAGTGGCTTTTCAAATTTATGAGTAAGTGATGTGAAGTCCTCACCCTTGTGAGTATTGTTATGCATCAAGACCTTCTCACTATGCTGATAGCAAAACCTTCTCATGGTGTTGAACCCCTATCGTTATAGTGGCACTGTGACCTCCCTGTAATAGCATTGAATCGTTCTTACTGTGATAGAACCAAGTCTCATACGTTGTATTAGCATCACTGAAATAGCCCCAAATTGAGGTCACGAGATCACAATACTGTGGAAGCACCAAGACAGTGTCGAGACCCTTTTTCTTCTGCCTATGATAGTATCAAGACCTCCTTCATCACCGAATCTTGTATCATTGTAATTGCACTGAACATGGTTACTCATTTTTCTGAAGTGACCAAACTGTCTCACTATGCTTTTAGGATGCTTAACACAAATGCACCCAAGTGATCTTCATACTACCTTTTGACCATAGCTTTGATACCATGTTGGTAAATTCATAGATTGGCAGTTAAAACAATTTCCCTTATTATGACATTAACTTGTGATGTTTTCATTATTAGTACGAGATCTCTTAATTATCCTTTATAATTATCAAGATTAATGCCAAACAACAAAAGAAAAGAACACAAGATATAGGCACGCTGCCAGGGAAAACCCCCCCTCGAGGGGAAAACCCAGTCACAAATTCTTCCTTTAGTAGATTCAAAAGATGAGACGACCAAGGCCCTTGCAATATAGACTCGAGACTACCTCCATCAAGTCACCATTCTTCCTTTCGCTGTGTTAGCATCGAATACTTGGCATTGAGTGTTCACTGAGACATCATCACTGCAATATCTCTGAGGTCATATCATTGTAATAGCAACAAGAAACTTCATTTCTGTAGTGGCATTGAGCCCACCATATTGTAGTTACAACAAGACAATATTGACACCAAGACTGTAGTATGTGGTACCATCAAAACGTGGAAGCACCAAACTGTGGTAGACTAAACCCCAATCCAAATTTCCTTAACCATGATAACTCCGAGAGTATATCTCACTGAGATCTGAACTTCTCACTGTAAATGGCACCGAAATTTTCTCTGAGATTGCACCCAAAAACTTCCTCTGAGATACACTGAAACTTCCTCTCCATGATCACTGAAATTTGTCTCTGAAATTTCGAGCTTTGTGGTAGGTTATGCGAAAATCTCACCCTGGTATATATAGTAGTTTTTCCATTAAATGAGTCAACATGATACTTTTGAAGAGCAACGTCATTGAATTGAGTTGATATGCCGATATATAATTTTGAGGCTGACTTGCAGAGAATTCTTTCAACAGCAAGGAGACTTGACTTGATGGAGGAGTCTTCACAAATTGATTTTGACAATAACCTAAAGCCTACATTAGAGGCTTGAGCTATACATTTGACCCAAGCATGAAACACATGCTTTAATAAGTCAATTCAAAAATAATAATAAAAAATTTGCTTTTCTTTTGACAATTATATTACAATTGACTCAAGTACAATAATGAAGACTGAACCTAGTTACATTTTCCAACAAGCAACGGCACCAAAATGCTGCCGCTCACACTAGTAGGGATCCTATAGGGGCACTTGCTAGGTCAAGAGAAACAATGAAGCTAAATTCCACTGTCACCACAGCTAAAGCTTCCTACTCTTTACGAACTTTCACCGATGAGAGGAGACCCGCTATATAGAAAATCACTTATGAGGGATAGATCATCTAAGATGGATGTGAAGTGATCTGGATGACCCTTTCCTAGGAGAGACTTAAGAGTGGGGCTTGCTTGCCTTTTAAGCAAAGTACAACGTTCTCTAAGATAGGGGAATAGGGATTTGAGGGTTTGGCATAGGGAATGTGACTTGCAAAGGAGCTTCCTAAACCATAAAATCCTTGTGGAACTTGGTTTCCCAAGTGGTTTTTGAAGAGTCGACTTTGATAAGATATGGGACCACACGGGACCAAGTGGACCCAGATTAGGTCAAGAGGATAGGATTTAGCAACTAATGATATGCTTGACCTAATTAGGGAGGGTAAACGGATCAAGGAATGAATTTTCAATGGAAGGCAATGCAAGGATCCTAGTGAGGTTTCTAGCCTAAAGGAAACCAATGGCAAGAATTGGTCTTCGAACAAGGACTTGCGATATCTCAACATGCTACTGTTAAAATCTCATAAAATTTGGACGGATTTTTTAGGACACACCAACGCAGTTGTGGACCAAAAATCAAAGTATTTGGATAGCTAGATCGTGAGATAATTGATGCCCTAGGTGGCCTAAAGGACTAGACCTAGAAAAGGGGAAAGGGGAGAATGAAAATAGGTTTAAGATTATCACCTATGGGTGGACCAAAGCTTAATCCTTTGGGGAGATGTGGGAGGCCCTGAAGAAATTGTACCAGCATACTTCCTTGCAGAGGAAGATGTCTTCCTCGGTCGATTGAACGAGATCCGTGACCAGCTAACTTCCATAGGGGCCACACTAGATGACGAATTGATGGTGAGGACCGCACTGAACGCAGTTTCCGAGGATTGGGAAGTGTTTGTCCAGAGCATACTGAGTAGTTCGAAGCATCCAAATTGGGAAGAACTATGGGTGGCACTTCGTCAAGAAGAGATCAAGCGGTTGACCAAGGCAGGGAGTAGCGATAAGGGGGTCAGGATCAAGAAGGAGGAAGAAGAGGATGCAGCTCTAGCATCTACAAGAAAGCAAGAAAAGAGGAAGAAGAAGGACCTCTCCAAGGTCAAGTGTTTCCATTGTGGGGAACTCGGTCATTTTTCGAACCAGTGTCCTGGGAAGAACGGCAAGGGGAGGCTTTTGAGCGAGGGCAGAGAAAGAAGTTGAGGAGGACGACGATTGTGCCATGAGTGCTCATGTGCCACTTAAGAAGAAGTGGGGAGACATTGAGCAGTAGTCAGGAGGACTACAGCTGATGAGGGGCAAGATCCTTGAGGTACCGAACCTCTTGGATTATACCTTGCTACGAGAGCCCTGAAGAGGAGTAGCAGGACTAGCAGATGTCAATAGAGACGGATGTGAAAGAAGCAGCAGAGAGTGCTACAGTGTAGGAGTCCCCAGGACAGCGCGAGGCTAGCAGGTTGCAACAGTGCGAGAGGCACGGAAGTGTTGCACCAGTGTAAGATGGCACAGAGAGGTGTGCAACGGTGCGAGATGTAGGGAGTTGTTGCAATAGGGCAAAGGTCAATAGAGGGAGCACTTGTTAGCAGCAGAGAGAGCTTTAGCATCGAGTGTGTTTCTAGCCTGACAAGGATGTCAGAAGTTCTGTGGATCAGTTACGTACCCTTGGCTACTACTCCATGTCCCTCTGCATCTAGAAGAATAGACTTTAACCAATTGGGTCTCTTTCTACTCTCGTGGATGATAACTTGTGGCACACGTTAAATGGGACCTACTTCTTCATGATTTGAATCCTCTTCCTCCCTAGTGCATTCTTCTTCAAATATTGCAAGTTCTTCATCATCAGAGTCAATCGGGAGGTCGTTTGATTTCTTGAATGCAATATTTTCGTCAAAGATCACATCTTGGCTTACTTCTATTCGGTGCCCTTCCTTTATGTAGATCTTATATACCTTTGAAGTGTTACTATAGCCAAGAAATATTCCCTTCTTACTTGTACGATCCAACTTCTCTCTCTTATCTTTTGCAATGTGAATATAGATAGGATAGCCAAACATTCAGAGAAGGTCTACGCTTGGTTTCTTCCCAGTGAATGCTTCCTCAGGAGTCATGTTGTCTAGTGATCTGTGGGACTTTGATTTTGAACATGCATAGCAATTTTTTTTGCTTCACCCCACAAAAATTTAGGCAAGTCCTGATCATGTAACATGTCTCTAACACTTTCCTCAATTGATTGATTCTTTCGTTTTGCAACTCCATTTTGTTCAGGATTATATGGGACTATCATCATGCCCTTAGCCAATTGTAGCTTTGATACCCTGTTGAGAAATCTAAAGGGTTACAACTAAGATGATTTCTCTTAAACTTGATAACTACGTGTGATGTATTTTTATTTTTCTTGATTCTTAGCTTCTTCGCTTATCATTATGTGTTTCTTATCATCAAACAACTACCAAAAAAAGAAGATCAACAATATGGAAGAAGATAGAATGTAGGTTCCAAGCCAGGGCCAAAACTTCTCCACTTGAGGGAAAACCCACAAATCTCTTCTCTTCTTATAGATTCTTCAAATGACTAATTCCAAGACCTTTAGACCAAGACCAACACCCTTCCAAGACCAAGTCTGACTTTCTTGTTGGTTTGAATTTCTTGATGATGTGCTTCCTGTTGAAGTTTCTAAGTTTACTTAGCTTAGAAACCCTCCATGCACTTTTTCTGATTTATTCCTACCTACTTGTTATTTTTTCTTTAACAAGTTATTTACAAAGTAAATACTGAAAATAAACACCAGTGCATGCTCAACATATT